>JASDQU010099881.1:177371-220001 GCA_032191745.1 Picea mariana | reverse complement strand
AATTACTTCACCTACCTTTTAATAATAAAATAATAAAAATACTCATTTAATTTATTTTAGTAATTAATTAAATTTAAATTAAAAACTATGATAAACAATTAATCAAATTGGATTGTTACATACACCCACCCTTCAAGAAACTTCGTCCCGAAGTTAGAGTAATTTACAATACAAGGGTAATGACACATGATTCATACATCCACGTCAAATAAACAACATCATTAATTTAAACACTTATACATACTAGTGTACATGTGCAAGGCATGCATGTGTATCTAGCACATACAAGACTCACACATGCACTAATGACAATAATTATCACTATTAAAGTAACTCTTATATGCGTCCAATCCAATCAACAAGACCATTCATTTCATAAAAGATAGTAGACCAATTAAATGTTTGTGAAATCCCTCAATTATAATAATTTAGCAAAAGAAACATTCACTTAGATAATTGTAGTCTAGTTAGGCAAATACAAACATACATATATACATATTTTTCAAAACGAGGAAATCAAGAAATTCTACCATAAGGCGAAACCCCCACACAGTATCAACTACTTCTAGTCATCCTTCTTCGCTAATCTACTTCCATCCATATCCTTCCTTTGTTGGACTATCTTGGAGCGTCAGCTGTATTGACCTAACTCCAGATAGAACCCGTAAGTGGAAGTGTCAACTCTCTTGACCAATCTTCCCTAGCAGGCATATGACAATCATCATCACATGTCTAGGTGAGAGTGAGCTAACACCATCCTACCATGACTCCAAGTTTCAGAGGATACATGGTGGGAAAATCCTCCACCCCTCTTAATAGAACTAGGGTCAACACCCTACCATGGACCATACAGTGGCACTGTGTTGTTGGGAATTTTGTCATTGTATATTCAATTTTAGGCAGTCTCACCTCATGAAAAACCTACACTTGTCCACATATCATAGAAATGCATTTGAACC
Source organism: Picea mariana (assembly GCA_032191745.1). Taxonomy (NCBI): domain Eukaryota; kingdom Viridiplantae; phylum Streptophyta; class Pinopsida; order Pinales; family Pinaceae; genus Picea; species Picea mariana. The sequence goes on along the minus strand of JASDQU010099881.1, from coordinate 219,042 downwards.
AATATAATTTCACATACAAGATTCATACCATATTGTTTCTTGGTCGATGTTCATGACATCAACCTGTTATCATGATTATTCTTTCGCTATTTCATAGCCTATTAACCTGTAGATTAGTCTATAACACAACCCATACATATCCATGCATTATCATCATGTAAATGCATTTAATCATAATCTCAATTCGCTATCCATGTACCAACAACTTTAAATGTCAAAATTTTCAAGTTAGAAATAGATTACATAATATCCATCATAATTCAAATAACGTTAAACATTCTTAGAATTGACATTCACATAGGTTCATATGTCCTAAAAGTTCAAGTGTATCATTTATAGTTTCATAGTGAATAGAAAATAAAGATGATTAGGCCTTAAGTAATTCTAGTTGTCTAAGTCAAAAGGTGGCATGACATACACCCAACCTTCGGGAAAACATATTCCTGAGGTGGTAAAAAATGTGAGGCATGATCTCCTCGTAAGGTCTCTGCATCGTCGAAAGTAGTAGATCCTGGGCTATACCTGTCCCACTAGAACTTAACTTTGTCTACCAAAAGATTCCTGAGTTATCAGACCCTACAGTCCAACATGAGTAATGGTTCGACCATGAGGGTTCTCTCATCCGATACTTACAATTCCTTCCAATTCGGTTTATGAGATTCATTAACAACATAGTGATGTAGAACAAATACATGAAAAACATTATGAGTTTTATGCAAGTGGGGTGGTAGTACGAGATGATAGGCAATGTGTTGAATTATCTCTTGCATTTTAAACAGTCCTATAAATCAAGGTGACAACTTTGTTCCTTTCCCGAACCGAATGGTACTATTATTAGGCCAAATATGAATGAAAACTTGATCTCCCACTTTATAAATTTGGTTAGTCCTATGTGCATCAACATAACGTTTTTGTCTATCATTTGCTTCCTTTAGTCATTGCCTAATATGAATCATCTGTTCCTCCATCTCTTGAATCAATTCTGGCCCAACTGTCACGCGGTCTTCTAACCTTTCCCAACTCAATGGTGTTCTACATGGCCTTCCATACATAGCTTCATGGGGTGGCATTCCAATGAAGCTACGAAAGATGCTATTGTAGGTGAACTCTACCAAAGGTAGGTACTTCTCCCAATGTGTTTGATTATTCATAACATACATCCTAATCATGTCTTCCATAACAAGATTTGATCTCTTGATTTTCCCATATGTTTCAGAAGGATATGTTGTGCTTAAGTTCAACTAATTTCCCAATGGTAACTATAAACTTGTCCAAAACCTAGATGTGAATCGAGAGTCCCTATGTGAGATGATATTCTTGGGTAACCCATGCAGACAGATGACCCCACTTATAAACACATGTTTCACATTAGTGACATCATAAGTGTCTCTAATTGGAATAAAATGAGCACTCTTGGCCTACTTATCAACTATCACAAGAATGACATTTTTTCTGTGCGATGTGAGTGGAAATCCCACAACAAAATCCATAGAAATGGCTTCTCACTTGGACATAGGAACATCATGTGGTTGTAGGAGACCTATCAGTTGGTGGTAGTTAGCCTTCACTTGTTGACACTCTAGGAACTTGGCGATGAAATCAACTACATCATGCTCCATGCCTACCTAGAAGAAACGATTCTTCATGTCTGCATACATTTTATTCACACCCGAATGTGCACAATAAATTTCTCTATGGGATTCCTTGAGTATGATCTTAGAATATCCCCACCTTTGGGGATGTACATCCTTCCCTGATATCTTAATAATCCATCTACTTCCAGGATATATCCTTCATACTTTTGATCTACTTTCCTCCCACTCGGGAGGGTTAAAGTAACCTTTAATACTAACTATATCCAAGAACTTGCCCCAACATACGCTCCCTCGGATTAAATTTTAAGGGAACCAAGGAGAAGACACATGGTCTCCTACTCAAGGTATCTATGAACACATTCTCCTTTCCCTTGATGTACAAAATTCCAAAATTTTACTCACTCATAAACTCACTCCATCACCTCTTCCTGGCACTGAGATCGCTTTGAATGAAGAGATGATTTAAGATTTCATGGTCTATTTTGAGCTCAAAGCTTCTCCCCATTAGATAATGCTTCCAAATATTTAGATATATCATTACAACTGCTAACTCTAAATCATGAGTAGCATAAAGCTCCTCATGTTGCTTCAACTTTCTTGATGCATATGCTATCACTCCCCCATCCTGCATTATCATGACCCCCAATCCTTGCTTCAAGGCATACATGCAAACTATGAAGTTTTTTTTCATATCCGACACACACAGAGTTGGTGCATTAGTTAGTAACCTCTTAAGATCGATGAATGAAATATCTCATTCTTATGTCCATTCATACCTGACCCCCTTGCGTTGTAAGGGGGTGATGGGTTTCTCTATTTTAGAGAACCCTTCCACAAACCTCCGATAATAACCCGCTGGCCCCATGAAGCTTCTTACATCATGATAATTTTTTGGCATTGGCCATTCCATAATGGCCTTTACCATTTCTCAATCCACAGAGATTCCATCACTGGAAATGATATGACCTAAATAGTGAATTTATTTTTGGAAGGAAGAACACTTCGACAACTTGACATAAAATCTATTTTCTCTAAGGCATGACAAATCCACTCACAAGTGTTCCTCATGTTCTCTTTCATTCTTGGAATAGATGAGGATATCATCCAGAAAGACCTGTACAAAGCGGTCTAAGTACTTTCGGAATACACCATTCATGAGGCTCATGAATACTACTAGCACATTGGTCAAACCAAAAGGTACTACAATGAACTTGTAATTCCCAAATCGATTTTGAAAGGAATTTTTAGGAATATCACCTTATTTAATCCTTAACTGGTGATACCCTGATAGCAGATCAATTTTTGAGAAAACTACTGCCCCTTTCATATGATTAAAGAGGTCATCTATATGTGGTATTGGGTACCTATTTTTCAGTGTAGCATGATTCAGTTACCTGTAATCTATACACAATCATAAAGAACCATCCTTCTTCTTAAAAAGAATTACTGGTGCACCCCAAGGTGAGACACTAGGCCTTATTAGCCATAAGTCAAGTAGTTCCTTCATCTTCATCTGCAACTCAAAAAGTTCTAGTGTTGCCATCTATACAGAGTCTTGGAAATTGGCTCCACACCATGTTTTAGCTTAATGGTAAAATCAAGCTTCCTCTAAGGAGGTAACCCTGGAAACTCTTTCAGAGAAACATCCTTAAACCCCGACAATACTACATAATGATCCAAGGAGGGTCCTTTCCCTTCATTAACTACTTCCACTACATACAATAGACAAACTTGCCTCATGCCATTTAACCTTCATGGTCGAGATAAAGTGTTGAGACACTTTCCTCCGTACACCATGGATGTTTACTGACCTTCCTTCATCATCAACACAAAGCATCCTCTTCGTGAAACAATCTACCAAAGATCGATGGGCTTCTAACCAGTCCATTCCAATGATTAGGTCATACGTCCGTAGAGTAGTGACATACACCTTCAGCCTAGTAGTACACACTCGTAGTTCTACTGGACAATTATCGACGCTAGGTCCTACCACTTTCTTTTCCCCCGAAGCCATCTTGACTTGTTTAAAGTCATCGTGCTCATAGGATGCCAACCCACACTTTTCTAATGCACAAGGTGAAATGAAACTATCTGTAGCATGAGAATCAAATAAAATTTTAACATTGACATGATTTAACATACCTGACGACTCCACCACAGTGGATTTATGCTCTTCTTGGTGGTTATTAATTGCTGCATAAATATGGTGGCTACTACTTTCTCTTCCCATCGGGGCCTTTCCTTCTCTATGCACAAATCCTACTTGTAACTTTGGACAATCACATTGGTAATGAGGTCCTTCATACCCACAACAAGTAACACTAGATGGAACCTGCACACTTCCCTGTGACGGTTTGTGAAATGAGTTCCTTCCCCTAGAACCCATGCCCCTACTTGTTGCTCCCTAAGAAGGTCGTGGACCTTCCTATGTCTTTGGTGATGAGTGGGATGTTGCATTTACTACCATTTAAATACTTGTTGTAACTTCTCTAGGAGCGACTCTATTTCCATAAGGGGTTGTCCTAGAGCTTCCTCCCCTAGAGAAATTCCTAGGGGCCTTTCCCACGAATCCAGGATGATGTGGTATGGTTGACCTCATACCTACGTTTAAGCTCATGTTCTCCTCCACATAACGAGTATTTTCAACTGCTTCAACTATTGACGATGTTTTCCACATCCGTGCCATGGCCCTTATCTTATGTTTTAACCCGTACAAAACATGTTCGTCATGTCATTGATCGATATACATGTACGAGACATATTTTACTAACTCCATCAACCTGATATTGTACTCTTCCACAATATTGTTTCCCTAAACTAGAGCATGTGCTCCTACTTATTGTTCCTCATAGTACATAGGCAGTTATTTCCTCTGGAAGGTACCTGGGGTAAGGTGCAATTGCCTCTCTAGGTTACCCCACCAGTTCAAGGCAATTTCCCTCAACTGAAAGATTTATATCTTCTCCTTTTATGTGGAAGCATAGTATCTTAAGGTGAAACATCACGTCATTCCTTCTAGCCATGCCTATGCACGTTCACTTTCATGACCCCCAACAAATTCTGGGAGCTTGATCTTATGTAGATATATGGTGATGTCCCTTGGTGGAGGCCCTCCCTCAAAGTTCCTTGACGCTTCAAGGTTACCCACTCTAGATGGTGGGGGTTCCACTCTGACATCTACTGAATAGTATCCATTTAATGTCTCATTAATATCCTCTAAGGATCAAAAAATGAGAGCTAATGCAGGCGATGGTGGTGGCAGTTGTAATGACCCCTCCGTTATGACTAGGAAAGTGAACTAGAAAAGGTAATTTTTTTTTAAGCATTAGGAAATTATCGTCAACACATAATTCATTACAATGCCTAATTAATGACATCATAATTAAAATCATTACAAGTGACTCATCGTCGTAATCCATAATGACACAACCAATGCATCAATCATAATTAGCAACGCCACATAATTAACACATCATCGCATTAAATAACAACATAAATGTCGATGCAATATCAACTCATCACATAAAGATAACATAGAGAAACTACCCACTCAACCTACCCTGCAAGGTTAGGATCTCCATGACACATAAGCAACACTCAAGCCCATGATTCATCCGATTGATTTTGACCATTTAAGGTCTCAAGGTTGGTGACTATTCTGAGGAACAAGGAGGTGTCTACATTCCACTAACACAATCAAGTCCAAAACCCAACTTGCTAAATCAACAACATCAACGATAATCAATTGCAATAGTGTTCTAATAACCAATCACACATCACATAAATTCCAAGGCACAATAATTTAATTATTAAATCAATCATACAACGACATAGGTTAAGGCGCAATGTAATCAACTTGATTTTATTTTCAAGGTGCAAAATCAGACATCTACTTTACTCCAAGGCACGTGATTAATCAATCATTGAATTCAACAATAATCAACATAATTTCAAGGTCCGCGCATGACCCAATTACCAAATTAAACATAATCAACATCATTCAATGCATGCAATTAATCTAATCACTTAAGAAATCATACATCAACATTGTTACAATGCGCGAGAGTAATCTAAGGTGTATTGATTTATGCATCATCCTTAGTCCATAGTGCAAGAAATCTAATTACTTAATCATCAACATAATCCATGGCGCAAGGGAAATCAATCACTCAATCATCTATTCATTAACATTTTTGGTGGCACAAAAAGTAAATCACACACCTGACCATTCACATGTCATTGCTTTTATATCATGACGCGAAATAATTATCAATTAATTTAAGGCGTAAAATAAATATAATCTATTAATTTTAGGGAACAAGAATCTAGTTACTCAGCCATTTATTTCCACGCGCAAAGTAATCTAATCACATGAATTCAAGGAATATGAGTAATCATCAATTTTATTCATTGCGCGAGAGGATCTACTTACATAACTCATTACATGTCAGGCAATAAATTCATGACACATGATTTATCATCAACTTAATGCTCATGATGCAAAAGTAAGCAAATTACCTGACCAAACACACATCGACATTTATTCATGATGCAAAACTAATCAAAATCGTAACCAATCATATTTCATACTAATTTCGTTGCACATGAGTAATCATCAATTTTATAATATCCACAAGCACACATGTTCTAGTGAGGGGTTATAAATTCTTAAGTTTAAATCCTTCTTCTATTTCGCCATTAACTAGTATATCACTATGCACAAGTGATATGGTTGATATACTCTGGTGGAACTCCTATGCATTGCATGTTAAAATTAATACCATCCTTTCATTATTAAATGTAGCTTAGTGTATAACTTCCTGGTCATAAATGCGCATGTTTATACTTATGCAATACTAGGATTAAGAAAACATCTTAATATTAATACCCCTTCTTTAGTTTAATCTATTAGTGTTTAAGATATAATTTTTTCAACATAGATACATATAAGTTATGCCTATTCCAAAGTAAGAGAACATCTCCACTAACCTTAAGGAAAACAAGTTTAAGTAAGGATGTTCACAACACAATTAAGCGCATTAAATAAAGAGTTGAAATTCATCATTGCTATTGGAGAGGTCAACAATATTTACTTAGGCAACATAGACAAAATAATAATATTTGTAAATGTAGTCTTCCAACGAATTAATAAATAGTCTAACTAATAAAGGGTGATTGCACCAAAACACAGACAATTTTCATTAATAAAAACACAAAGGAAAAGAATATTAATATCACAGGGAGATTACAACAAAACGCAGACAACATTTTGTTATAAAACATAGAGGAAAAGAATATTAAGATCACAGGGAGATTACACCAAACACAGAAAATCGTTTGTTATAACATGCAGAGGAAAAAAAGTGAAATCGCAGGGGTTACTCCCGTCAAATTTCCTAAGGGTATAAAGGGAAAAAACACAAAGAAAGAAGGTGGTAATGGCATGAGATGAATTGCTGAGAGAGAAAACCCAAAGGATACACCATTTACCAGAATCGCTAAGGGAAAAATTCAGATGGATACATCAATTACAAAATCATTGAGGGAAAATTCAGATGGATACACAGTTTATAAAAACATTGGGGAAATAAAAGGATAGAATGGTTACTAATGTTGGGCACATTTTATAGAAAACACAGAGGGTAAAATCAAATTATGTCAGGAAAAATGAATGTTTACTATGCTGGGCGAATGCATTAAAAACACAGATAAAAATTATCGAAACAAATGTAGAAATATTCAGGGTACCTCGCATGGTGTGAAAACGCAGACTAGATCCAAATTTTCACTGAGAAAACTAGGAAGAAACGCAAAGGTTATGATCTCCTAAAAAATGCAGAGCATTAAGATTAAATCATAGATAATATCCAAAGGAAAATCTCCAGGGAGAATTCACCTTATTAGGCAAAACTTCTTTGGCAACATGTTGAGTTGAATCAAGGGGAAAAAATGCCTTGAGAGAATAATGTTGTTGGTCGACTTTCAATTGCATAAAACAGAGATGAAATAGGAAAAAAAAAATGCCCGGAGTGTGAAATATTGTTGGGCGACCTTCATTTAGCAAATTAAGGAGATGAATCAAGGACAAAAATGCCAGGGGATGCTCAACAATTCGCCCAAAAGAAATAAAAAACAAGTGAGCCAATGGAGGTGTTATCTCGCAAAAGCGTTGAGGTTCTACTATGGTAAAAACACATAGGATTAAGTTTTGAGGAGACACACTTTGAAAGAATAAATTTAACTCAACAATTCGATACATAAAGCAAAGTTATGCAATTTGTTATTTAAGGCAGTGTTACCAAAATCTGATGGAAAGTATTTAGATCATGCATTCAAAGCACCATGGCGGCATCCCACAGTCATGAAACAATCATCAAAATTCATTTCACATAATGTTTTTCTATAAATATAGTGTTCTAAAGAAATTACTGAATCCAATTTATAACTTAACTATTACAATTACAAGCTCAAAAAATATACCATAACCGACGGAGAAAATTTTGAAACCGAAGGCGTTCTTCTAGAGTGATGTTCCTTTCAATCTCTCGCTTGCTAACTGTTGAGACTTCATTGGTACCTCCTAGCCAATGCTAGGGGTAATCTTCTTCCCCCTTAACCCCCCGAGATGCATAGGAGCCACACACATACGAAACCAGAAATCCTATAGCTCCCAGCTTGCCTCGCAAGGTAGAGCCACGACTCTCTCTCAAGATGGGTATCCCAACTCTCACAAGTAAAACCAATCATAATTTCTACAACATAACCTTACTCATAACCAGTGTGATCCTTTCCTCCTCTTAACTATTTGTTTTATAGAATTTCCATAGTGACACCTTCCCGTTTGCACATTTAATTCATATTTTAAAAATTAATTCGAAATTACTCCCCTCATACACTTGTCACCCATTCCCTTAGTTTCACAAGTAAATCCATAATTTAATTTAATTAAAATTCAATTTCCCTCACCCATCCTAAAAGCGCTCCTAAAATCACTCCTAGTTGTCCCTTTATTCCCTTTATTTCTAATTAATGACTAACGCTTTTCTAAAACAGAGTTGAGTTAAAATAGGAAACATCTTCTAGTTAAACTATTGTTAACTAGACTTGATGCAGGAGCATCTCTCCACGTCATCCAGCTAGCCAACCATGTCAGCGCGTGCACTCAAGGCTGAAGAGAGGCGCAACCCTCATTTTTTATTTTGAAATTGAATGTAATTAAATGCCTTAGGTTGTTGAGCTGTGAGTTCGTGCTATGCGCATAGGTTGTAGGTAGATAGGCCTTTAATGTTTGAAGGTTGAGATCTAGATCTGATTTGTGGACTAGACAGCCCATTCAATGCCATTGAATAGGGTAGGTGAGTTTGGAGGGAAGAGCTCTAAGAGCCCCCTCATGTAAAAGATCAATTTTGATCTCATTTTGGGGAGTTGTAAGAGGTAGTTGTAAAAGTCGAGAGAATAGAAGAGAAAAATTCGAGACTTTGTTAAAGTCCGCTCTCATAACACCCTTGTAAACACGCATTTTATTAATACAAAACAACAGTTTTTCTTGCATGTATTTATGTGTTGTGTGAATGTATATGAGTGTTCATGTTTATGATGTAGATTTATGCTAGGAATTTGAAGGATTTGTTTGATTTTCAGGCTTGAGAGGTTCTTTGTGGTTTCATGCTAGGAGGGCGTGATAGACTACTGCGGTCTCTTAATACCAGTGCATAGATGCACTTCTGAACTCTGTGGATTCAGACAAAGACGTGTCGAGGCACAGAGGTTGAAATCATTAACTCAGGGAAGACCTTTGAGGTTGTTGAACACCTCAAGAGGCAAGGCTGCGCAGAAGAACACAGTTGCAAATAGAAACTTTTGTGAGTTATGTAAAGCTCTGCCAAGTGGGCATTGAGCATACGCACAGGTTGCATTGAAGAAGAACTCTACTGAGAGTTCAAAAGAAGTTAAAATCACTAAATATTCTAGACACTCTTCCAGGAGGGATTTGAGTAAGTGCCAGAGAGTACAAAGAGAACTCTTTGAGTTCTGGAATTTGGAGAAGAGTTCAAGGAGAAGGATCTTCACAGGGTTGCTAAACACCCTGAAGACTCAACAATAAGTTGCTTGAGCAAGGATAGTTAGGAGGACATCAGATTCTCCATCTGAAGAAGAAAGAAAAAAGACCGAGTTCCTTAGAGATTGAAGCTATAGGAAAGCTTAGGATAGATAGCACCTTCGTGTGTGCAAAGACTCTGTAGAGGCACAGAAGTTGCAGAATCCCTTGAGGATTTGAAGGATAAGCTCAGGAGGAGCAGTGCTTTCGGCGCACAAAGCCATAGCTACAAGGAGTGTAGAAGTGAAAGGACTCTTTGGGAGAGTTCAGAGTCTCTAAATCTTAGGAGGAGTATCATATTTGATAACATAGGTGAGATTCAAGGTGAATATCTCGCAGGGAAGATGAACAAAGGTCAAGGCCTTTGAGAATTCAAAATTCTTCCAATTCTGGGAAGAAAGCGCCAAAGTTCAGGAGGAGCAATAGCTACCATCGGATCAACCGAGAGAATCTGGACCATGGATTTGTGTCCAGGAGGTAGCGTAGGAAAGTCGCAGGGGAAGACAGGTCTGAGTCATCATATCTTTGTCTAAAAAGCCGACAGCCATTGGATCTGTCGAGAGTTGCACGAGGTTTAAACCTCACATGAAGAGCAGCAGAAGAGAAAGTCTTGAGAAGGAGTTCGTATCGGGATATCGACGCTTGGGAGTTCAGGGATCCAGAGGACGAGAGTTCGGGCACTCGACATAAAAAATAATGAAAAGGAGAAATAGATCTGAGCTTTACGTCTGAGAGTGGACGTGTGTCACGAGATCCTCTCTATCAGGGATTCGGACACCGGAAGTCAGAGAAGGAAGTCCTTGACTTCACGAGTGGTGAAGTCGCGAGAAGATCGGGACCATCCATCTGAGGAGGACAAGTGGCAGAGATCAAGGGATCTCGTGAACTCAGATGTTCACAAGGAAAGAGCCCAATAGTTGGGCGCTCCAGGTTGCGAAGTTATGAAATCGCGAGGAGTGAAGACAACCATTAGATCCAGGTCATGGGAGGACCGTTGGATCAGAGCCTCATCTCGCGTTTCACGTATTCAAAGGTTCGAAGGTTGAGAGGACCTCGTCTTGACTACAGAAGTCGCGAAGTGCTGAGAGCCAGGAATGGAGGAACACGTGGTAGAAACACAAGGTGGGGCCCGCGTGATTGACAGGTGAACACGTGTCGCCAGAAGGAAAGGACTCAACAATCCCTTGACTTCTCGCGTTCCAAGGATTAGTGAGATAAGAGCATGGGAGCTCAACATTGAAACTCACGAAGTGGCAAGTAGCAAGAACACGAGAGGGAAAGCTAACATCACCTCTCGACAGTTCATGAAGGGAAGGTGCCAAGGTTGGATGCGATAACTTGCGAAGGGGCGATTTGCGAGAAGTGCGAAAGGAAGGTCAACCTTCGCTGACTTTTAAGTCTCAAAGGATCACACAAGGAGGGAGCGAGAATTAAAACCTTGCACTCACGAAGCGGAAAATAGTGAGAGGAGCTAGCATTAATCTTAGTTGGTGGTCATGCATGAAAGGTGCTGACAAAAGAAGAGCTATACCCATTTTGTGATCTCGAGTATCGCAGGATTGAGAAGGAAGAGTCAGAAGTTTCGACTCGTGAACTCGTGAGATCACGAGTTACGACAAGTGAATTTGGGTTTGGCCCTTGGTCATAGTGCTATGGTCGCTTGGGGAGATAGGAGCTCGCGCCTAGTGCTGTTTGCACAGGGGAGTTCTCGAAGGACCTGTGGATCGATAAACTGGAGATTCCAGTAGGGAATCGAAAGAGACGCTTCAACTCAGGGAGGTGAATGAACGATCCTTAAGACTAGGAGGTCACGGAGAGACTCTATCAAGGCAGAGGTGGCGGTGTATGTTAGTTTGGTATTAGAGCGGGACTTCATCTGTAGATTTCAGGTGAAGCGAAGAGGAGAAGAAGATAGTTAGGGAGACTATGGATGAAGCTGAAACACTCAGCGGTGTAGAGTGACACTGACAAGTTTTCCAGGAGAGAAGAAAGGGACAACGATATGGCTACTGAAGGCCAAAGATATGCTGGAAAGAAAAGCCTAGAGTTGATCGTCAAAAGATAGTGTAAGTTGTTGAGATGGTGGTTGAGGCCTGCTAAAAACCTCAACAGACCAGAGAAAAGGGTTCAAGGATGTGAGCCAGAGACTAGGAGAAATCTCAGCGATGCTGAAGATGAAATGGGATCGGATGAAGATCTCAAGCACTGCCAGGAGGGCAGAGAGGAAATTTCCAATTTCCAGGTGGGCAAAGGGTTAAGATCACTGCGGGATCTCACAGACTATCATGAGGACAGCCAGGGAATTTCACATTGTCAGGTGGGAAATGGATTGAGATCGCTGTGGGATCCCATAGACTACCAGGAGGGCAGCCAAGAGTTTCCAATTTTCCAAGTGGGCAAGGGTACAGAGATGGGATCAGTTGATTCCATAGACTGCCAAGAGGGCAGCAGAAAAATCCCAATTTCCCAGGTGGGCAGGGATAAGCAGATGAGGCTATCTGAGAATCTCATAAACTCAAAGGTGAGTTTGGATCAGTAGATGCAGCTGACGAAAGAGGAGGATCTGAGGAGCCTTCTAATGATTGGAGGAATTCAGGTATTCCTTCCACATAGCCTAGAGGAGGCAAAGATCTGTGTTGCAGATGCAACAACAATAGAAGGACAGCCAGCTGAGACTGTTAGAGAAAAATTGGAGCATAAATTTGAGGCTGCCCAAGGAGAAGAAGATGAGCATTTTGAGGAATGGCTCAATACTTTTAGCTAGGAATATAAGGAAGCTACAAAACTGAAGCTGACAGCATAAGAAGTCGAAGAGTAGGCAGATAGATTTCTCACTCCATGGGAGATGGAGATGGAGATGTTGAAGGATTGGCTAAACAATCTAGAGCCAGTAGGAGAACTGGCAGAAGTTGAGATGTCAAAGAAGGTGACTGAACAATAGGTCAGTCAAGGGGAGACTGCAGAGCTGAAGTCTAAAACATAGTGGATACTTAGTGCCACAGAGGAAGAATATGAGGATGGCATGGGAGATCACGATGATCTACCCATTTGCAAAAAAGAAATGCAGTTGAGGAGACTGCAAAAGCAGAGCTAGCCACTGGAACAGTTGGACGAAGTGATCAAGGAGATCAAAGAGTTGATGATCAGGTCAGCAAAGAATGCCAGTGAGGAGAAGCTGAGTAGAGAAGAAGAAGAAGAAGAAGCAATAGCAGTGTAGCAACAACAACAACAGAGAGATGGAGCAGATGAACAGCTCCAGAAATTTGTTTGGGATCCAGGAGGATTTCCAAAGCTGAGAGAGGAATATCATGAGTAGGAGCTCATGAATTTTGCATCTAAGGAGTATGATGTAGGAGCATCTCTCCATGTCAGCGAGCCAGCCAGCCACATCAGTGCGTTCACTCAAGGCTGAAGAGAGGCGCAGCCCTCGTTTTTTATTTTGAAATTGAATGTAATTAAATGCCTTAGGTTGTTGAGTCGTGAGGTCATGCTGTGCGCATAGGTTGTAGGTAGACAGGCCTTTAATGTTTGAAGGCTAATATCTAGATCTGATTTGTGGACTATACAGCCCATTCAATGCCATTGAATAGGGTAGGTGAGTTTGGAGGGAAGAGCTCTAAGAGCCCCCTCATGTAAAAGATCAATTTCGATCTCATTTTGGGGAGTTGTAAAATTCGAGAGAATGGAAGAGAAAAATCCGAGACTCTGTTAAAGTCAGTGCTCAGAACACCCTTGTAAACAGGTATTTTATTAATACAAAATAACAGTTTTTCCTGCATGTATTTCTGTGTTGTGTGAATTTCTATGAGTGTTCATGTTTATGTTGTAGATGTATGCTAGGAATTTGCAGGAGTTATTTGATTTTCAGGATTGAGAGGTTCTTTTTGGTTTCATGCCAGGAGGGCATGACAGATTACTATGGTCTCTGAATACCAGTGCATAAATGCACTTTTGAACTCTATGGATTCAGACAAATACGTGCCGAGGCACAGAAGCTGAAATCATTAACTCAAGGAAGACCTTTGAGGTTGTTGAACACCTCAAGAGGCAAGGTTGTTGAGAAGAACATAGTTGTAGATAGAAACTCTTGTGAGTTCTGTAAAGCTTTGCCAAGTGGGCATTGAGCATACGCACAGGTTGCATTTAAGAAGAACTCTGTCGAGAGTTCAACAGAAGTCAGAATCACTGAAGATTCTAGACACTCTGCCATGAGGCCATTGAGTAAGTGCCAAAGAGTACAGAGAGAAATATTTGAGTTCTATAATTTGGGGAAGAGTCCAAGGAGAAGGATCTTCACAGGGTTGTTGAACACCCTGAAGACTCAACAATAAGTTGCTTGAGCAAGGATAGTTAGGAGGACATCAGATTCTCCATCTCAATAAGAGAGAAAAAAGACCGAGTTCCTTAGAGGTCGAAGCTACAGAAAAGATCAGGATGGATAGTAGCTTCATGTGTGCAAAGACTCTGTAGAGGCACAAAAGTTGCAGAATCCCTTGAGGATTCAAAGGATAAGCTCAGGAGGGGTAGTGCTTTCGGTGCACGAAGCCATAGCTGCAAGGAGTGCAGAAGTGAAAGGACTCTTTGGGAGAGTTCAGAGTCTCTAAAGCTCAGGAGGGGTAGCATCTTTGAGAACGTAGGCGAGACTCAAGGTGAAGAGCTCATAGGGAAGATGAACAAAGGTCAATGCCTTTGAGAATTTGAAATTCTTCCAAGTCTGGGAAGAAAGCGCCAAATTTTGGGAGGAGCAACAACTACCGTCGGATCAGCTGAGAGAATATTGACTGTGGATTTGTGTCCAGGAGGCAGTGTAGGTAAGGTGCAAGAGAAGACAGGTATGAGTTGTCAGATCTTGGTCTAAATAGTCGACAACCGTTGGATCTGTCGAGAGTTTCACGAGGTTAAAACCCCACGTGAAGAGTAGAAGAAGTGAAAGTCCTAAGAAGGAGTTCGTATCGGGATATCGATGCTCGGGAGTTTGGGGATCTGGAGGACGAGAGTCCAGGCACTCGACATCAAAAATAAAAAATAGGAGAAATAGATCTGATTCGTTCGTTTGAGAGTAGACGCATGTCGTGAGATCCTCTCTATCGGGGATTCGGACACCGGAAGTCAGAGAAGGAAGTCCTTGACTTTGCGAGTGGTGAAGTCGCGAGAAAATTGGGACCATCCATATGAGGAGGACAGGTGGCAGAGATCAAGGGATCTCAAGAACTCATAGGTTCACAAGGCAAGAGTCGAAGAGTTGGGCACTCCAAGTTGCAAAGTTGTGAAATCGCGAGGAGTGATGACAACCATTAGATCCAGGTCGCGAGAGGACCGTTGGATCAGAGCCTCATCGTGCGTTTCACGTATTCAGAGGTTCGAAGGTTGAGAGGACCTCATCTCGACTATAGAAGTTGTGAAGTGCCAAGATCCGAGCACGGAGGAACATGTGGCAGAACCACAAGGTGGGGCCCGCATGATTGATAGGTGAACATGCATCGCCAGGAGGAAAGGAGTCAACAGTCCGTTGACTTCTCATGTCTCAGGGATTCACGAGATAAGGGCATGGGAGATAAATGTTGAAACTTGCGAAGTGGCGAGTAGCAAGAATGCGAGAGGTAAAGCTAACATCGCCTCTCAGGGGTTCGTGAAGGGAAGGTGCCAAGGTTGGATGCTACAACTCGCGAAGGGGCGAGTTGCGAGAAGTGTGAAAGGAAGGTCAACCTTCATTGAATTTTAAGTCTCGGAGGATCGCACAAAGAGTGAACGAGAATTCAACCCTTCAACTCATGAAGTGGCAAATAGCGAGAGGATCTAGCATTAAGCTTAGTCGGTGGTCACGTGCAAAAGGCGCTGACAGAAGAGGAGCTATACCCATTTTGTGATCTCAGGTATCGCAGGATTGAGAAGGAAGAGTCAGGAGTTTCGACTCGCGAACTCACGAGATCGCGAGTTACCTCAAGTGAATTTTGGTTTGGCCCTTGTTCATAGCATTGTGGTCACTTGGGGAGGTAGGAGCTCACGCCTAGTGTTGTTCGCACAGGGGAGTTCCCGAAGGACCTGCGGATAGATAAACTGGAGATTCTAGTAGGGAATCAAAAGAGCCTCTTTGGCTTAGGGAAGTGAATGAATGATCCTTAAGACCGGGAGGTCACGCAAAGACTCTGTCAAGGTAGAGGTGGCGGTCTGCATCAAGACTCTAGATTCCTTTCTATGCCTACCCTTTCCTTTAGCTTTCGTCCAATTTTACCTTAAATTCCAATTTGGTAATTACTTGCATAATGTGTATTAAATCACTCTTTAGATTTTTTTTATAATCATTGATTTCTTAAATTGATTTATTTCATCCCCTCATTATTTAATTTATAAAATTAGTTTTTTGTCCTCTCATTAACTTAGACTTAGGCTTAGTTAAATTTTTATTTGCAAAATATTAGACCATTAGGGATTATGATTAATAAATTCAGTCTTTAATTAATTAATTAATCAATTAATTAATTCAATAGTGCTCAAGATTTTACAAGGTTTAACATTCGCTCACATTTTTCTAGGCCAACTAGATTCATTGACTCACCTTTTTAAATACCATGACGTGCCCTTCAAGACAAACTCTGTGCTTAAAGGGTGCCACTCATATTTGATTCAAATTTTAATTACGTAACGTTCCCTTCAATACACACTTCGTGTTCCAAGGGTGCCACTCACCTTTGACTGGTTTTGGTAATTGTCCAATCCTTGGATTTAATACTCCATTCAGGCGACCTTATGAGAGACTAAGGACTTATAAGGAGTAAGGACCCTACCTTATTTCCCTCCCTTTAAAAATATTCATGAGCTACTGTCTCAGTCTGCCCTCATGGCATGGTGGACCTCTCGAACTACGTAATCGTTAACCTACAATTTGAGCCACAACGGGAATGCTATTAGGTTGTGACATGAATTCTTCCACACCTCTCCCTCAATATTCGGTTGTTGTCCATGGCCCCTTTACTCCTTATGTGAGTCAGATTAGCAAGAAATCATTAACTTGCATCCAGCAACAAAACATTGTCAATGATCCATAAACAACATCATAATATACCTGATCATATGTCACATATGCATAAATGAAATACTCAAGCCAATAAAATCTGCTCCCTGACTCAATCCGGAGTCCAAGGAGGTCCATCGATGCCATCAACATCCTCAATATGTCAAGTGTCCTGCACACTCAAGGGAAACTCGTCAATAACATATGTCAATACATAGTTATCAAATAACATAACATCATAATCCATCAACATCATCATAAGAATCCATAAGTCAAATATACAACCATATACTAAAACTGGATCACTTGCATGCAAGTGTCCTCAAAGAATAAGTCAATAACATGTGCTCGCAAGAGCAAGATGTTACATACACCCCTCTTGTTTTAACCTTCATTATGAAGTTGTACATTATATAAATGTAGTGTATAAATCATTTGACAAGATATATATGTCTAACTATCAAATAAATATGGAAATTGTTGGTGCATATCATATACATCCTCCCAGGTAATTGAGTGAGGACTATAATTGTCCCTTTAAACCTTCACTTGATCGATTGTTCAATGCACTATTTATCGAATGCAATGCTCCAGAATGCGAATTGGATCCACCGTGAGTGCACCCTCATCCGACACCTGCAAGGAACTCATGGAAATCACATTTGTAGGATCACTAACATAATGTATCAAAACCAAAACATGAAAAACATCGTGCATACACCTCAAAGAAACATGCAAGGCTAGTCGATAGGCCACATGACCTTTATTTTCCACAACCTCAAAACATCCCACAAACCTAGGAGAGAGTTTAGAACCCTTTCCAAACTTAATTGAGCTCTTGTGCAGTTTCACCCGCAAGAAAACTCGGTCGCCAACTTCATAATTATGGTCAACGTGATGTGCATCAGCATAACTTTTATGTTGATCTTGCACTTCTTTAATCCTTTGTCTTATCATTTGAATTTGTTCTTCCATTTCTTGGATCACCTCTGGTCCTACTAGGACCCTATCCTCAATTTTATCCCAACTCAAAGGCATATTACATGGTTTCCTATAAAGAAACTCAAATGGTGCCATATTAATGGTGCTTTGATAGTTGTTGTTGTACACAAACTCTACTAGTGGAAAGAAATCTTCACAATGCTTCTATTGGTCCATAACGTACATACACAACATATCTTCCAAGATTTGGTTCATTCTTTTTGTCTTCCCATCTATCTCCGGGTGATATGTTGTACTAAATTTAAGTTGGGTTCCCAAGGCCTCTTGGAAACTAGTCCAAAATCATCATGTAAACATTGATCCTCGACCAGATATGATCCTTTTAGGAACACCATGCAATCTCACAATATTTCTGACAAAAACTATAGCTATGTATGGATCTTGATACATCATATGCATAGGAATAAAATGGTTACTCTTCATCAGAGTGTCAACTACCATTAAAATCAAGTCATACCTCTCCGTCAGCAGAAATCCAACAATAAAGTCCATTGAAATGACTTCCCATTTCGATTCTAGAATAGCGTGTGGCTATAGTAATCCTGTCGGATGTCTATGTTTAGCCTTCACTTGATGACATTCTAGACATCTCACAAAGTAGTTAACTATGTCTGCCTTCATTCCTTTCTAGAAGAATAAGGGATTAAGGTTTTCCCTCATCTTTGTGACTCCTGGATGTGCCATGTACACTACTCTATGAGCTTTTTTTAAGATCAAACTTATCAAATCATCATTAGGCAGTATGTAAATCTAGTTATTATACCTCATCAATCCATTGTTGTCCAATGCATATCCTTAAAACTTTGGTACCAACATGGTGTCTTGTTCGATCTTTTCCTTAACCTCTTTATACTAGTCATCATCGCACTATATAGTTAGAATATTTTCTCGAAGATTCATCTGAAGAGGTATCACCGAAAATATGTGTGGTCTCTAACTCAACACATCTACCACTATGTTCATTGTTCCTTTTATGTAAGTAAGTCAGAATCGTACTCGCTAAGCAATTCTAACCAACATATTTGTCGCGCATTTAAGTCACTTTGCGTAAAAATGTGCTACAAGACATAGTGGTCTATTTTTAGTTCGATTTTCCATCCAATTAGGTATTGTATCCACACTCTTAGGGAATACATAATGGAAAATAACTCCAAGTCATGTGTCGCGTAGTTCTACTCATGTTTTCTTAATTTCCTTGAGATGCAAGCAATCACTCGATCATCTTGCATCAAGACTCTGCCTAAGCCTTCCTTGGATGTGCCTGTGCATACCAAGAATTTCTCATCCATGTTGGGGAATTTTAGTATCGGTGTTTTCATCAACAACTCCTTGAGCCTTCGAAATGATTCTGTGCATTTCTTGGTCCAAAAAAAATTCTTGTTTTTCTTCTGCAATTCCATGATCGGATTTTTTATTTTCAAAAAACCTTCAAAAAAATGTCAGTAATATCTCACTAAATCCATGAATCTACGTACTTCTGGTACATTCATCGGTGTATTGCATTCCATAATAGCCTCTACCTTCATTATATATACAATGATTCCTATGCCAGAGATAACATGCCCTAAGTAATGAATCCTTGATTGATAAAAAGAGCATTTCAACAGTTTCACGTATAGTTTGTTTTCTCATAAATACTGTAGTACCAAGCGCAAATGATCGTCATGTTCTTTTTTCATCCAAGAATATATCAATATTTCATCAATGAATACTTGAACAAACTTGTCCAAGTATTCACAGAACACCCCATTAATCAAACGCATGAATACCCCTTGGGTGTTTGTCAGTCCAAACGATAAAATGGTAAAATTGTAATTCTCGAACCTCGTCTTGAATGCGGTCTTAGGAATGTATTCCTCTTTGATATGTAACTGGTAATATCCTGATCTCAAGTCAATCTTTGAAAACATAGTTGTGCCCTTCATTTGGTCAAACAAATCGTCTATTCTTGGAAACATATATTGGTTCTTGATAGTTTCCTTGTTCAATTGACAGTAGTCAATACAGAGTCTCCATGAACCATCCTTCTTCCATATGAAAATAAGAGGTTCACCCCAACGTGACACACCTGGACGTATAATTCCTAGGTCTAACAACTCTTTTAGTTGCATTTTCAACTACTGTAACTCAGGCATTAACATCCGATAAGGCATTCTTGCTATTGGTTTTGTTTTAGGTTTTAAGTCGATGGTAAATTCCATTTCTCTTTCAGGTGGAAAACCTGGTAACTCTTCTAGGAATAGGTCCTCAAACTCTCATATGGTGCAGACCCACTTGGCCCTCAGGTCAAGGATCTTCTCACAGGATCGTTCTATATGCCCTTGAGCTAGATCGGTTCTTTTGATTCCCACTGGAATCTACAAAATTATCAATGCACGGGTCCTTTTCGGCAACTCACAATCTCGCAAGTTCACGTGTCAAAGCTTGAAATTTCGTTCCCTTATCTCCCAAGTCCCCAAGATGCGAGAGATCAATGGGGTGTTGACTCCTCCAAATGGGTGATGTGTGTCTTCCAGTCTACTTCCCGGGCCCACCTTGTTGTTCTGCTATGTGTCCCTCACCCCTCGCGATTTCGCCACTCACAACTTGGAGCACCCAAGTTCTGGAATTTCACCCTACGAACCTCCAAGTTCACAAGATCCTTTCAATCTCTGCCACCTGTCCTCCTCCTAATGGATGACTACGATTCTCTTCACCACTTTGCCACTCACCTTTCGCGACTTCGCAAACCTTGATGCAAAACCTTCAACCCTTCAACTCACGAAACCCCGAAATAAGATTTCACGAGGGATCCAACGGCCCTGACTGACTTGGATCCTACGGGCCTAATTTCTTCTGAGCTTACACTTGAGGAAATATCGCCGTAATGTACCTGCTTCTCTGTAATATATGATGGATCTTGTGACTTCGCGAATTCTTCTCAAAGAATTCTGATCATCCATTTCTTCCTGGACAATTCCTGTGGATTTAACCAAGTATTCCTCTGCGGAACTTACCCACCTGCAATGCAAACTTTCTACGGTTCCTTTCAACACCTCAAGGCACCAACCTTCTATTCTTTTCTTTAAAAACTACGAAGACCCTATCCCTCCTGAGCTTTCTCCAACTCCGAGTCTTAAATAAGACTCCCGCACGCACTCCTTGTGGTGAATCCTTCAATTACTTTAAAGAATTGAAGTCCTTCGACTCTGCACACTCCCTGCAACAGTAGTCCTTTAGCAATTTCTCAGGTTCGCAAACTTTAGAACTTTACTCATCCTGCGCACTCCTAGCACATCTCCTGTGCTCAACTTGCACTTCTGTGAGAATGAGAACAACGTTAACCCTCCTAAGCTTTCAGAGATAAAACTCTGAACTCTTGTCAACGCACTCTTTGCAGACAACTTTACTACACTCCTTGCAGGAACTCTTGCTCAGATAGAGAAACAATTGAAACTCATTCCTTACTCTCTCTCGGACTTCAACACAAAGCATGAAATCATATACACAACATATAGAGCAAATGTATAACAGAAAGTACAGATTCAACATGCATACACAGAGAACAAATACAACACCATGAATTTAAATCGAAGCTCTTTCTGTTAATTCAAATCTCTGTACATGGGTGTTTTCAACTACAACTCTCTGCTCTCTTCTCTATGCTCTATGATCATAATGCTGCTAATATTACAATGATACAAGTGAGGGTGTCTATATCCATTTTCCCTCCGGCTCCTAAAACTGTCAAATCTAGGAAATTAAAAGTTATCTACTTACAATAACTTAACATAAAGGCCTTCGCCTACTACAGATGAGAGCATGACGCTCAAGGCCTGGTCACAATCAAAGAGTACTCTCTTTCTTAATTGTTACATTTAAGTTTGGCACATCTAACTTCAAAAGATTTTAAACAATTCATCATGTGCCCAAAATGTGTTGGTGTGTGTACCACGTTTGTTTGACATTGGCGATGCTCCTACATCATACTCCCTCGCTTGAAAATTTTCATGGGCTCCTGTCCATGAGCTCTTGCATGGTTTGTCCATGCTTTTGGATCTTTGCTTCATTTTCCCAGCTGGCATATTCAACTGGATGTCCCTTCCACTCGACCAAGTATTCAAAATATTCCCTTCTCCTGGTCCTCTTACTAACTCGTTTGTCCAGTATGCTTTCCATCTGTGGCTTCTCTGCAACTGGCATCTATTTAGTCCACTGAACCTCTGGTTTCTCATCCCCTATTCCTTCTTCCTCGGCTTTGTATGGGTACAAATTTGAGACATTGAATACTGGAGAAATTCTAATCCCATCGTGTAATTCAATCTCATAAGCGTTTGCCCCAAATTTCTTCAAGACCTTACATGGTCCGATCTTCTTCATCTTCAGTTTGTTATATGTCCCCTTAGGGAACCATTCTTTTCTCATATGTGCTAGAATCAAATCACCAACCTCAAATTGAAGTTGTCTCCTTTGTTGATCTTCTCTGTGCTTATAATCTTGGCTTGAGTTCTGTAATTGCTCCTTCACCTCACTATGAAGTTCCTTCATCGCTTCTACGAAATCCTTTTCACTATCACTCCTAGTTGAATTTTGTTATGAATCTCTCAATTCAGATACTCCTCTTGGTTGCATCCCACAAACAATTTGAAATGGACTCTATCCTGTGCTCCTATTAAGAAAGTCATTATAAGCAAACTCTGCCTGTGGTGATATGTTGTCCCACTGACTGTGGTGTTCTGTCACCAAGCTCCTAAACAAGTCTCCTAAACTCCTGTTTACAACTTCTGTCTGCCCATCTGTCTGAGGATGATAATATGAACTAAACGACAAGTTCGTTCCTATCTTTTTCCATAAGGTTCTTCAGAACTGTTCTATGAACTTAGTGTCTCGATCTGAAACTATGCTCCTTGGTAAGTCGTGAAGTTGAATGACTTCTTTGAAAAATAGATTCGCGATGTGAGTTGCGTCACTAGTTTTCTAACACGGTATGAAATGTGCCATCTTAGAAAATTTGTCTACCACTGCAAAGATTGAGTCAAACCCTCTTTGTGTTCTCGGCAAACCCAATATGAATTCCATGCTGACTGCATCCCATGGCCTGTTAGGTATGGGTAATGGTTGATAAAAACCTACATTCTGCCTCTTTCCTTTTGAATACTGACAAATTCTGCATCTGTCCACGAATATTTTGATGTCTTCTCTCATTCCTGGCCAAGAATATGACTCATTTAACTTTGAGAATGTCTTTTCATGACTGAAATGTCCAGCCAATCCTCCACTATGTTTCTCCTTCAACAAATTCTCCCTCATGGGGCATTTTGGAATACAAAGTTGATTACCCTTAAAGAGTATTCCTTCCTGGATCATGTATTCTGTCCATTGACTTCTGTCCCTGAGAATTGGATTCTCAGTTGCTTCATATGCCTCCTTAAAATCTAGATCATCTTTGTACATGTCCCTGAGATAATCAAAACCCAGTGTTTTGACTCTGAACTCCTACAATAGCAAACATTTCCTGCTCAAAGCATCAACAACTTTTTTAGCAGTTCTAGAAATATGCTTGGTTAAAAAAGTAAAGTTCTTCATGTATTCAACCCATTTAACATGTATTTGATTCAAATTCTACTGTTGAGTCACAAATGACAATGCATGATTATCACTATACAAGACAAACTCCTTAGGAATTATGTAATGTCTCCATTTTTTCAATGCCTGAATAATAGCATAGAATTCCTTATCATACATGGAGTATTTTATCTTGGCTTCATTCATCTTCTCACTGAAATATGCTATCGGCCTATCTTCTTGACTCAAGACTGCCCCTATTGCAAATCCACTTGCATCACATTTTACTTGAAATGTCTTTTGGAAATCAGGCAACACCAGAATCGGTTGTTCCGTGATTTTCCTTTTCAGCAAATTGAAGCTTTTCTCGGCCTCTTCCATCCAATGAAAATATTTGTGTCTCTTCTTCACTGTGTCCATCATTGGTGCACTAATTCCACTGCAATTCTTGATGAACTTCCAGTAGAAACTAGCCAATCCATGAAAACTTCTCACCTCAAATATACTCTTCGGTGATGGCCAATTCTTAATTAGCTCCACCTTATCTGGATCCATCCTCAACTTATCTACAGAAATAACAAAACCCAAATAAATGAGCTCTATCTTCATGAATGAGGATTTCTTCATGTTTATCAACAAATTATCTTGCTATAGTATCTTCATCACTATAGCCAAATGTTTCAGATGCTCTGCCTCTGTTTTACTAAAAATCAGTATGTCATCAAGATGCAAAATGATAAATTTTCCGATGAAATCCTTTAGGAATTCATTCATCAAACTCATGAAGGTACTTGGTGAGTTTGTTAAGATAAATGGCATAAAAATCCATTCATACAACCCTTCATTTGTCTTGAAGGATGTCTTCCATTCATCACCTTCTCTCATATGAATCTGGTGATATCCACTTTTCAAATCAATCTTTGAAAAAAATTTGGCTCCACTTAAGCAATCCATCAGATCATCCATCCTTGGCAATGGAAATCTATACCTGAAGGTTATCTTGTTGATTGCCCTTGAGTCAGTACACATCCTCCAGCCTCTGTCTTTCTTTGGACTGAGCACTATCGGAACAACATAAGGACTCAAGATTTCTCTAACCAACCCTTTGTCCATTAAATCCTAGACCTGTCTTTTGACTTCTTCATTCTCCTGCGGCGTCAATCTGTATGCTGCTTTGTTTGGTAAACTAGCTCTAGGTATGAGATCAATATGATGACTCACACTTCTGATCGGTGGCAACGAACGGGGTAGTTCGTCCAGTACTATGTCAACAAACTCTTCCAACAGTTTATGAACCTCTTTTGGTAAATCATCTACCCTTGTACTGGTTAAAAAAATCTTTGGATTCCTGACCACAATGAATTGCGGTTCCTCCTTCTTTTTGACCTCTGTAAGAATTTCCTTCCCACTCATGAGAAGTACATTGTTTCTTACTTCAAGTTTCACCTCCTTATCCTTGATTGGAAGCAACATGTGAGTTCTCCCATTCTTCTCCAGGGTGTATGTGTTCTTCCTCCCATCATGAATCACATTTCTATCATATCTCCACAGTCTACCCAACAATAGATGACAAACATCGATGGGAATGACATCACAGAGTATTTCATCTTTATACCCTCCTATTTTAAACTCAACTAAACATTGTTTAGTGACATTTACCTGATGTCCTTTTTGTAGCCACAAAACTTTGTATGGACTTGGATGTTCAATAGTTTCCAACTCCAGCTTTTCTACCATCTCTGTAGAAATGAGATTATCTGTGCTACCACTATCCACAATGACCTTGCATACCCTGTCCTTGGTTTTGCAAGTAGTCCAAAAAAGACTATTCCTTTGCATTGGATTCTCCACCTCCTTCTCTGGCGCTAAGAGAACCTTTCGCATCATCAACAATCTTCCGCCTTCAGCATCTTCTGCCTCAACATTTCACCTCTGTGCTTCGGTAATGTGAGTTTCACCTCCTTCTTTATTTTTATCTGGACACTCATAAGACTTGTGTCCATTCTTTCCACATGTGAAGCATTTCACCACTCCACCTCTTCCTCTTACTCTACCTCTGGTACGAGGGAAAATGTTTCCATCAGCATACTGACCTTTCTATTCGGTATACTGTCCTCTCTGCGAGCTTCCACCTCTCTCAGTTTGAGTCTGGGGTTTCTTCCAGTCTTCCTTGGGTTTTTGATTTCTATCCTAGTCAACTGATTTTCCTCTGGGCTGACTTCTGCCTCGGCCTCTCTGACCTTTTTGTTGTTGGGAAATAATACCCTACGGACTAACAAGCTAGGGCTAGGCTTGCATGCAGATGTTGACCTTAAAGAAATGACCTTTTAACCTACCACCCAAAACTTTAAACCCCTTTTTACGATACATGCATGGAAAGGAACTACTAACCTTTTTACTAATGTTTGGTGTAGATCCTTCATTGCGCTCTTGACTGCTTGCTCGTGTAGCTCCTTCCAAAGTTAACCTACAATTAGGACAAAACAATATGCATGCATGCTACTTTTCTACTTGAGGGTTAGAAATTAAGCATAAATTACACAATCCACATATAACTCATGCATTGGGATGGGAAAAGTATTCTTTTATTAGTTTCACAATGAATCAACTTACAATAGAAGTCGAGACTGGCCACCGCTCCTTGATCCTGATCCTAGGCTCCTCCTCTTCTTTGTCCTCCAACTGCTTTGCGTTAATTCTCCTTAGGCTTGAGGAAAGGATAAAGGGTTGGGACAAATGGACTTGGCAAATGGGAAGAGTTTCTTCGCTATATTTTTCCTCCTCCAAATAGTACCCCTACCCCTTCTTTTATAGGCTAGAAGGAGCTAGGGTTTTGGACGAACTCTCAACCATGCATGGTTGGGAGTTTCAGTTAACTGACCCATAGCTTTTTGTCCCATCGGTAAATTTTCTATTTTTGTGCTTTGTTAGGTAAATGCGGGCTGTAGTAGGCCTGCCAGCATTCAAACTCGTGCAGTAGTAGGCCTGCTAGCATTCCAACCCATGCAGTAGTGGGTTAGGGCGCGTGTGATTTTAACTAAGAGGATTTTCAAAGAGGTATCTCAGCAGATGATTTGGCAATGAAAGGATATGAGTAGGCCTAATGCAAGGTAAGCATGTATGGTGCAATTTAGGGTTATAAAAGATGCCCCCTAATTTGTGAGGTCAGAAGAGAATCTGATGGTCGAAATACATTACCAATTTCTTACCAATATGTACTGATATGCTGAATGAGTGAACCCAAGAATCAGAAATCAGGAGGTGTCGTCTACAAAATAAAAAATGTCTCACCGAGGTGGGCATAACCATGCTTTGGATAAGATAAAACCATGGCTACCAATCAAATACACTGTAGATCCATGTCAAATAGCTATAAAGAGTAGCCGCGAATAATACACAGTGGAGCTACATCTCGAAATCAGAAAGATATACATATAGAGTATCCATCTCCCAGAAGCTGATTTGGCCTGATGGCTATACTTCAGATCTCGAGCAACAACTTCAAAATATTCTAAACTTGGGTAGGAGTGTAATATGATTGTACGACTGCACTACCCAGAGGTCTTCGACGGCTCATCGGTTATGGACTTGATAATCTTGATGATCGGACTGAAGGCTTCAGTGATTTCAAACAAGGACTTGATTGGATGTTCAGGATGGTCAGGTATGCGGACAAGAGACATATTCCAGAGGGGCCAACTCATGCTTAGTGACAAACTTCCCTTGGACAATAGCACAACAAATGATAAGACTCAGGAAGCATATCTGTTAATCCTAAGTCTACGAAGCAGGAGGCAACTCAAACTCTCCATATGTTTGGAAGAGTAACCAAACAGTGAAGGACACAACTCTATATAGCGAGAAAAAGATTCCTAAGGTCGTACTATATCCCATAGTCTGATGATGAAATGAACAGATGTGCTTCATCCAAGGGCGACTCATTATGCTGCTATTAAAGAAAATACTTTTCCCATCCTCTTTTTGGGGTATATTTGATTTTTTGTTCTTTTTAATGATTTGTGAAAAAAGAATAAAGGAGTATTACATTACAATGGAGGAACGAGTTCTGCAAACATACAAGTTTGAGGCACAAGGACAAGACTGATGTTCTAGGGAAATGATACTCGGGAAAAATCCTCCAGTGGCCAAAGGTGTTAAGATGCAGAAGAAAACGGTTACTAGGTTGATGGGTAAGGTATGCAAATGCGGTTGATAGAACACACAATGGTAACGTCCTTCAATGTAAGTTTAACGATCCCAGAGAAGGGAATCTCAGTGGTTTTTCATATTTAGAGAGTCTGAAAAAGCATAAAAGGGAACTCCATTGGGGTACCTTTTTCGTCAATAGTATAGTCATTTTGAAAAAAGTATAAACTAACACCGATTAGACGTCAATTCAAAACCATTTTAATGAGTGTGAAAAGGACAAGATCACTCGACTATTTTTTCACTTTTAAGGAGTCTGAAAAAAGCTTAACTAAGGACTCCGTCAGGAATATTCTTCTGGACCAGTTTAATGAGTGTGAAAGAATAAGGTCACTCGGTGATCTTTTCAATTTTAGGGAGTCTGAAAAGAGATTAACTATGGACTCCGAGGGGGTTTCTTTTTCGTAACTTTAGTCCCTCAGGCCCGAAAAAGGAATAAAATTATACCTGAGGATACTCTTCTAAAGAATGGGAATTCAATAGAGTATGCCTTTGTTCGTATATTTGACCGACTGGACCGAAAATGGGTAAACTACCGCTGGACAGACGTGACTTCAAATTTCAGTTTAACAAGCGTGAAAGGTCACAAGATCGCTCGACAATATTTTCATCTTTAGAGGGTCTAAAAAGGGCTTAAAAGGAGATTCGTTATGTTTTGGGAGTCCGGAGGGTAAGACAAAGAGTGAAAAAGACCCATGCGAATGAGGCTCAAAATCGTATTCAGGAAAGACTATACGGACTCCCGAGCCTACAGTGTTGTTAAAAATGGCATGGACACCATAATGCAACCAGGGCCTACCTAGGGCATCCATGTTTTGGTAAGCTCTACCACCAAGTTGTGACACTTCTAAAGCAGATATGATGGTTCCGTGTCACAACCGGATGGGATCGACCCTATAGCATAAGAAAAATGCAACGAGATGCAAAATTTGGGGTAGAATCCTAACCTATATGCTCAGGTTGACTTTTGAAAAAAAAAAAAAAAATTATTGACCGTCAATAGATTTTTTTTTATTTTTCGAAACTCAATAAAAATTGTCCCAATACCTGCTCAAATCCCTCCCATATAACTCCTGGATCACTCTAAATGGTTTTTGGTATAGAGAAACTGATAAAGGGGCCCAAAAAAGTGACAAAAAGAGGCCAAAAACTCTATAAATAGAAGCTAGCAGCTCATTATCACCATTGCTGATTTGGAACTTGACTCTGGAGCCAAACGACCCCCTTTGCCAAAGATCGTGATTTTGGGAGCTACAGTGGGTGAAACAGACTTCTGCTTGGACCAAGTAAGTACAAACTCCCTTGCCTTTCTATTCAATACTTCATTTTTATCATTTTAGTTGATTTTGGGGGCGGCCGTCGACCTTTAAAAGGTTGGCCGTAGGCAAACGCAGGCTGTCCACGGACTCCACTGGGGAAGATACTCTTAGGGTTTCCGGATTTAGTTGAGGTTTTTGGGTAGTTTAAAGGATTGGATTTTTTGTTTCTTTGTTTGTCTGTTTTCTTTTAGGTCAAAACTAGCAGGGTACCTGGTTCTTTATACCAGTTTTTCCTTGATTGTTGCTTGACATTAATTATCGGGACACACAGAGGTACACGCAGCCTGTAGAAGGCCTGTGCGCATGTAACCCGCGCCCTAACTTTCTACAACCCGCATTTGAATGCTTGTTGTAGAGGTTCAGTAGTGTGTAGGATTTGGAGAGCTTGAGAGGTGGTCCTCCTCTTCCCTGTCAGAAGTATACATTCTCAGGGGGCTTTCTGGATCCTGTCTAAGTCTTGCTGGTTCATAGTCTTGTCTCAGTTAGCTTGATTGGATTTTGTTATTTCTTGCAGTTATTTTTCTTTTTGTTGAGAAGAAACATCCAAGCCTTCAGGAGACCCTGGTTATCAATACTAGAGGCCTTTTTCAGGTCTAGGCTGCCTGTGTTTAGTTTTGTCTTAGATTTTATACATACACGCAGCCTATGAAAGTGCAGCCCATGGGTACCCGTGCGTTGTTGTAGGTCAGCATGCGTTTGCATGCGTGTTGTTTCAGTGACAGTAGCGGGCTTGACAGGTTGCTTTTTAGTCGGAGTGGGGCAGTCATCCCTTCCTGTGGTGAGAAGTGTTCCTCTAAGGGGTTTGAGTCTAGGGTTGCACAGTCAGTAGGTTAGGGCCTCTTACCCTTAGCCTGTTTTTTCTTAGTTGATAGTTGATAGAAAAGATAAAAAAGAAAAATTTTGTTTTATGGTTTTTAGACAAGCGTAGGAGTCTATGATTTCTTGATTACCATTGTGTATCTTTGCTCTGATTCCTTGCGATCTGCGCTTTAAGCCAGAATTTTGTTTTGTTTTCTCGGTTTTGTGCTTGTCAGCATTTTCCCTTTGTTGCTTCATTTAGCACTCAAATAAAAATATATATATATATATATATATATTTCTTTTTCATTTTCTTCTTTGTTTGAAGATTGTGTTTCTACATCAATAGCTAGGAAGAAGTCTTTTGTTCATAAGTTGTTGCAGTGAATTTAGAGTATAAGTAGCTCGTAGTCGAGCGAAATTCCTTTATGTTTGCTGCATGAAATCTTAGAAAAATTGAAAAGAAAAGAAGTCTTTCTTGTGTGAAAAGTTGTTGGATTTTGCATTTAGTAAAAGCATCTTGTTTCCAGCATTTTTTCATTCATTTTTGCTTTGTGTCTTTACACACCATCAGTTTCACATTCATACCTTGTGACGTAAAAAATCCCATAAAAGCAATGCTAATTTAAAATCTATTAGACTTTTGTTTGTAGGGTTCATACACTAGCTCAGGACCAGGGCCTTGGAATAGGTTGGAGAGGAAACTCTCCAAGGCCACTCAAAAACAAACATTGGAGTTTGTGATAGGGAGTGTAGAAGTCCAGTTTCGTGGAAGTTATCCGGGACCCCCCTCTAACACAGGGGCTAAACACGAGGTCGCGTAAGGAAAGGTAGTGAAGATAACCCCTTCAAAGCCGGACCGAGCGTAGTGGAGAACACATATCGAGGATTTGTTTTGGGATTCTGTCATTTTCATTTTCCACGGGGCTTCGTGGGTCTCGAATCCGTTCGAGGTCCTCAGTTGTCTTCCAGACCATTTGCTCTTGATACCCTTGACAGGTTTCGAGCTTGATACCCTGCTCATTATGGTCTAACTGACTATTGACTGTACCTTCCTGGTGATTGTTCGTGTGCTGGAAAATTAGTTGCCAATCTTTTTAGGGACATACACGGGTGACTGTGGGGGTATACCGCGGTACCTAGGACAGACATCGGGCCACGCTTTGTAGAGTATACCCGGAGGGTGCTTCCGTTTTCGAGTTGCACTTGCACCAATAAGTTTCTCTAGTGTTGGTTTTTGTAATTGTTCCTCAAAATAGTTAGTGATTGCTTTTCTTATCTCTTAGGGGCTTCTTTTTTAGTGTGTGTTACTGTTTGATCGTCTAGAATACCTTAGCATGTCGTGGATCTTCTCACACAGTGGAGGATCCAGAGCTCTGCCATTCACGAAGGCTTCTGGGCCTGCTGCTGGTTATACTGGAGCCACCCCCACCACCTTTGAGGTGGAAGCTAGACCAACAAGGGTCTTTCGAAGCAACCGGGTTACAAACCATTGTGCCCGAACAACTTCCGGAGGAATCAACCACCAATCTTGGTTCGGTTGAAACCCCAACCACTAATAATTGGCCATCGATCAGTGTACCAATCCAGTTTTACGAATGCCTGTCAGTGCCTCATACAGCTATGGAAACAAACACTGTTACTTCTTCTGGGAATTCTTCCATTCCCACCACCGTTTCTACCATAGGAGAAGCATCTCCTAAATTTCCTTCATTGGCCCAGGCCACCATGGTCTTGGCCGCAACTACGTCGCACAGTGGACCAACCCCATCGATTGCGGCAGCCACAAATCCCTTCACACCTAGTGCGACAAGCTCTCCGTTCTCATACAGTATGCCTAGTTCAGGCACAAGTCCTGCACTCACTCACTCCACTTTACAGACTTTGGGTCTCAGGGCAGGGAGCTCTACCGCTCCTCTGCAAGGTCAACTTGGGGGCATTCTTGTCCCTTTTAACGCCTGTGTTTACGCTGGAGGTCATATCTCTCCTTCGTCCCCTTCACTTGGTGGTTTGCATCAGCAGTCCACCGGGCAGCCTGCACACACGAGTTCATTTGGAGCTAGGAGTCAAGGAACACCTGCGCAAACTTTGCCGGTAGGTTCGTCACTGTTTGTTTGGAATGGGACGTTTGGTAACAACACTTTCGCATCCACTGCTTTCCCGTCTGGGGGCACTCCCATCTTTGGACAGTCTACACTGGCGCAGGGTATTATTCCTGCGCCGGGGGCACATATAGCAGGACCTTGGAACTCAGGAAAAGGATCCGTTCCCTCATATGGAATGTTGTTCTAGGGTAATTATTTCCATAGTCAATGGAACCCCGAACAGACTTCTATGCCTCTCCCAGTAGGACCGGCATGGGGTAATCCTTCCCAAAGTCCGTCAAACACGATGAATGCCCAACATCCTATGTTCTTTATGCAGAATCATCCAATGATAGCTCCACATATGCAAAATCCTTACAGTGGTCAGGGCCATGGTTTCTACCAGAATCCGGGCCAGCAGCCAAACTTTTCCTGACAACCTGGTGCTAGTCAAACTCCAGGACCCTTTTTCCCAGGCTATCAGCAGCAACCCAAACTACCATTCCTAGCAACGTTACACTTGCCAGATTTGACATGGTTGTTAAATGATCCTATTTGTCATGATCCACGTTGGCCTCCTATGCCAATGAAGTTTCCTTCGGACATTCCAAAGTTCGAGGCCAAGCCTAACGAAGATCCAGGTGATCACGTGACTACTTTCCATCTTTGGTGTCCATCTAACTCATTGAAAGATGACTCCGTCTAGTTGTGATTGTTTCAACACACTCTTATCAGGAGTGCCGTGAAATGGTACATCGAGCTTGATCGCTCATGATATTCTTCTTTTGGCGAACTGGCGATGGCCTTCCTTAACCATTTCCAGTTACCTATGAGATATGATGTCGGCACAGAGCTGCTTGCCAATTTCGAATAGATTATAGCGGACCATATCTCTGACCATATCCGAGAGTGGTGATGCCGAAAGAGTCTAATCAAAGTACCAGTCCCACCAGCATTCCTGCTAGAGTGGTTTCTCAAGTCTTTAGTCCCTCAATTGTCCAAAGACATCGCGACTTCAAGAGTTTTCTCCGAAGAAGATGCCATCATGAGGGCTCAACAGTTTGAGCTCATCTATTCTTAGTTTGGTTTATTATACAACATCCTGTTAGATGCACCACGATGGATACTAGATAAAACCAGACAGAGGGTCGGACCACATGCCGATGGTATCATTGGTTTGGCACAAACCAAGCCCACTGAGCAATTGTCGAAACAATTGTAATAGTTATCTATAAAACACTCAGTGGCCAGCCAGACTACTGCTTTGGCTGCTCCTCCTACCCAAACATCGAAAGTACACTCCGTGCAGACGACTAACCCAAAGGCCACCCAGCAACCTGAAGGGAAGAAAAAACAACGAAAGAAGGGTAAGGGGGAGAAAAAACCCACTGACAATGCTGGCGAGGGCACCACAGAAAAGCAGAAGGCGAGGTATCCATGCAACTTGTGTGTGGAAGACCACCCAACCCATCTATGTCCTCAACTTGTAGAGGCCCAGAAGTTTGTCACATAGCAATAGCAAGTTGTGTTGACTAATCCCTTTCAGCATGGGAAAAATTCAACTCAATCCTTTACAAGTGCCGAAGGGGGCAGCCCGGAAACCTGCCCTCCTCCAAAAAACTCCTCATCCACGAACGTATATATGGTTAGGGGTGATGCTTTGATCATGACTAGGGTGCACGATTATAGTAAACCAAGCACCTCTGAGAAGGGTAAAGAAGCTGAGATCCCATATCTTCCTCTACAGATCGAGAAGACATTGGGTGAAACAATGACACACATTCCAAAGGGTTCATTTAAGAAATCTTCTCACAACCCAAACGCAAGGGCCACCCAGAACTACTCTGTGGTGGAAGATTTATCACAAACCCCTTGTGCGATGTCCGCTTTGGAAGTCCTCCAAAGCTGCCCTGCTCAGAGGAAAGCCTTGTTGACTACTTTAGGCTCTACTGAGACGTGTAACCCAGGTACCATCATGTTAGATACAACCGACTTAAAACCTCATCTGCCTTACCATGTCGTGTTTCAGATAGTAGTGGCTCATCCCATGAAAACTTTTACACGGAATATCTTCCGCACGGTGGTTGACGAGGGCGCTTCGACTTGTGTCATGTCATTAGCATGCTGGAAAGCCATTGGTCAGCCTGCTTTGTCTCCATCACCTACTCTCCTTACTGCGTTCGATGGTCGTTCTTTCCGATCACACGACATCATTCCTTCTTTCCCTGTGAAGTTAGGAGGAAAGACCGTGTGTGTTGACATAGAGGTAGTCGATTCTCCCCTCGACTATAACCTCTTGTTAGGTAGGAGTTGGACTTATGCTATGCAAGATGTGGTCGCTACAGTTTTTCGAGTCTTGTTGTTTCCACACGAGGGTCAGATAGTGACCATTGATCAATTGTCCTTCTCTAGACATGACCCAGCTTTGGGGGCATCCACGGTTCCCATGATTGATAATCCTCAGCCCGATGTCGTTAACGTGGGAGTTGGTTTGTGCCCATCCTTGATGGGTACCTTTGATTACCCACCTCCTCATAACGATGTCAAGTTTATATCGAATCACCACAAGGCTGATATTTTTCACGTTTCGTCATTCCGCACGACTTACTTTGAGGATCCGTGGATTCATCCTTCCCCATCAGCCACGATGGATGAGACAGGGCACTCCGACATGTCCATGCCCTTGTCGGCAGCTGAAGTAGCATACTCTTTAGTCCATCAAGCTTCAACTAACCCTGATCCGACTCCCGCACAAGAGTTGGATCCACTTCCAGAGCCTATTTAGGCTCAAGGTTCTCTTGCTACCACCGATTCGTTAGACTCAGTCTTGCCTTCTAACGAAGCAGTAATCGAGGCACTGACTAGTCTGGACAAACCTTGGGACGATATTCATCACAGATCATATTTCCTCCCAGAGTTACGCTGAATTGAGGCAGGAGAATTCACCATCACCATTATGGGAGATCAACCATGTCCTATTAACCTCTTAGCTACACAGGAAATTTATGCTGAGGGGAATATGGCGACTATCACTGAAACTATACCTATCGATATCTCCCGAAACCTTGGCATCGTGGAGAATGTCTTCATCGGAGCGGATTGCTCCCCCGAAGAGATTCATATTTACATGGATCTTTTGAAAGAATTCTGTGACGTTTTTTCCTGGTCTTATCAGGAAATGCCAGGTATTGATCCAAAAATAGTTGAACATGAAATCACGACGTATCCTGATGCCAAGCCTGTTCGACAAAAACTTCATCCAGTTAATCCTAGGAAAGCAGCAGCCATTAAGATGGAGGTTGAGAAATTGCTCAAGGTAGGGTTCATTTACCCTATCCATTTGACTCAATGGGTGTCAAACCCCGTGGCGGTCGATAAAAAACAAGGCATGATTTGTGTATGTACCGATTTCAATGATTTGAACAAGGCATGTCCAAAAGATAATTATCCAACCCCATTCATCGACCAGATCATTGATGAATGTGTCGGTTGTGAGGCCTTTTTGTTCATAGATGGTTTTTCTGGCTATAACCAAATCCAAATCAAACCTGAGGACCAACATAAAATGACATTCATTTGTCCGTGGGGTACATTCTCCTATCGTAAGATGCCTTTTGGCCTCAAGAATGCTAGAGCCACTTTCCAGCGGGCCATGTCTTTTACATTTCACGACCTTAAACATATAGTCGATGCCTAACTAGATGATTTAGCATCACGCTCTTGCAAGAGAAAAGATCATCATATGCACCTCAGACTAATCTTTGAACACTGTCGCTACTTCATAATTCACTGGAATCCCAACAAGTGCAGCTTTTGCGTCATGTCAGGACGATTATTGGGTTTCATTGTATCCACAACAGGGCTCATGGTGGATCCTCTTAAGGTGGATGCAATAATCCAGTTGCCCCCCCCACACACCATCTTACAACTTCAAAGTCTTCAAGGCAAGGCAAACATCTTACGACGCTTCATCGCCAACTATGCCGAAATCACCAAGGGCTTTATGTGTTTACTTAAGAAAGATGTTCCTTTTTTTTGGGACGAGGCCACTCAACGCTCTTTCGACGCATTAAAACATGCCCTCACAACCGTGCCTCTGCTATGGCCACCTAATTATAACAAGGATTTCCTATTATATCTGGCTGCCGCAGAGTCAACCATAGGCATGTTTTTAGTTCAGGAAGATGATTCATTTTTAGAATACGTGATCTATTACCTGAGCCAAGGCCTCGTAGGACCGGAACTTAATTATTCCCATCTAGAAAAACTTACATTGGCAGTAGTTCATGTTGTTCAACGGTTTCGTCACTATGTTCTGTTTCGCAAGACCATCGGCGTTGCTGTCGTGAATCCATTCCAGTACATGTTGACACGACGAGTCATCGGTGGAAAAGTCAGTAGATGGATGGTCATCCTCCAAGAATTTGACTTAGACTTCATTTCAGCAAAGTCCAAAAAGTCATTGGTCTTTGCAGAACTTATTTCGGAACTTTCGGTTGAGTCAGGTGACGTTGTGCCTGAGGAATCGCCTATCCGGCGGGACATGTTTTTGATTGAATCTTCAGACCCTTGGTACGGAGATATACTGATCTATCTCCAGACTTTGAAGTGCCCCACCTCTGCTTCTCATGACGAGCGTCGGCGGATATGCCATCAGGCTAAGAACTATCTCATACTCGATGATACGTTGTATCAGAGAGGTGTAGATTGCATCTTGCGCCGATGTCTCACTCATGAGGAGGACGTCATAGTGCTCAACAATTGTCATATAGGAGCTTGTGGAAGTCACTTATCTGGGTTGGTAACAGCCCAAAATATTTTACGAGCAGGTTACTTCTGGCCCACACTTATCAAAGATTGTATCAAGTCGATCAAGAAGTGCCATCCGTGCCAAATCTTCTTGCGGAAGATGAGGGCACATCCAACTCCTATGTTTCCTGTCATCACAGTTGGTCCCTTCACTAAGTGGGGGATTGATTACACTACATGAAACCCCCCGTCAGCAAGGGGGCACCGCTATATCATCGTAGCTGTCGACTATTTCACTAAATGGGTCGAAGCTATGCCAACGTTTAAAGATGATGGAGAGACTGCAGCTCTCTTCTTATTCAACCAGATTATAGCACGGTTTGACGTCCCAAGAGAGATTGTCACTGACCATGGTAGTCACTTTTAGAACCAAATGATGTCCGAATTAACATCAAAGCTAGGGTTACGGCAAGAACATTCATCACCTTACTACCCCCAAGCCAATGGGCAGGTGGAAGCTGTAAACAAAACTCTTAAGACGATTCTACAACGAACCATCAACTCAGCCAAGTCAAACTGGCATTTGATGTTATACTTGGCATTATGGGCTTACCGAACATTAGTTAAGACTGCAACCAGTTTCTCACCCTTCCAACTCGTTTACGAGCTAGAGGTAGTCTTGCCCATCGAATGTTAAATACCATCTCTAAAATTGGCAGTACAAATATTGCCAGACACTTCTCCACTTGAAGAACGGTTAGTACACCTTGAGCAGCTTGATGAGCAGTGTTGCGATGCGGCCCTAGCCAATGAGGCTCATAAACATAAGGTCAAGTGTCAATATGATAGGTCCGTTCGTCCTCGGATTTTTTATGAGGGGGACCTTGTCCTGGTCTATGACCAAGATAAGGACCCCCTGGGGGCAGGAAAGTTTAAACCCATGTGGTTCGAACCCTTCATTATTAAGGAGGTTTTAAAAAAGGGTGCTTATCGTTTGGTCAATTTTGAGGGGAATGCTTTGGCGGAGCCTAGAAATGGGCTCTACCTCAAGAAGTATTACTCATAGAACGGTCACTGTGGGTAACTTTTTGTAACATATGTATAGTCTTTGTACTATTAATTTTTTACGTTTCTTTTAAAAGTGTTATGGACGTGTCATTGATGTTATCTTTCATCAATATGGAAGATGTAAAGTGAGTCCGAGGTGTTCATTGGGTATGCAGACGGTGCTAGTCGACACACGCAGAGGCTTGCCTCCGCAGCTTGGGTAATCTGTACACCAAAGGGTCAGTTGTTATCTTCCGGAGGTATATGCTTAGGGGACACCACGAACAATGTCGCTGAGTATAGTGTAGTTATTGAGTTTCTTCGTGACGCTTTGTCATTGGGTATCTCTCATCTCCGGGTCTATCTATGCGCTCAATTGGTTGTCTCGCAGCTAAACAGAATATACCGGGTACATGATCCAACTTTACACCGATGATTCCTTAGGGTATGTCTATTGAAATGCAACTTTGATTATATCACATATTTTCATGTTCCTAGGAGTCTAAATCAAATCACAGATACTCTAGCTAATCACATTTTAGATTGGCATCTTACTCACATATAAAAAAGATCATGAACATAAACATGTAAATACATTTTTGTACACATAATCCATACGACACAAAAAAGAGATAAAAACCATATATAAACATCATAAAATCCTCAGAGTACATAGATGGGCGCAAGCGCCTCAAAAGTGGGAACAATAACGAGTCACCAGGCTTATGCCCTCAAAAAATATATACAATAAGGTGCTCGTGAAACATAAAAAGTCTCAAAGTCTTCTCAGGACCTATGGGCCCTGTTATAATCATCTACAGCGCAGGCTAAATGCCTAAACAATCGGACCCATGTCCGAGGTGCCCCCAAAACATGATTCTGCATGGATGGTGGTAGGTCCTCTATCTCTGCCATGGGAACTGTGCGAGTGAGCACAGTGAAGTTCTGCTCAATCCGCCTCGGGACCCTCTCGGCCTCTCCTATTGGGAGGTTCCCTGCTACTGTTGCTTCTCCAGCGGTGGCAGCTATGGCTTCTGGCTGTGGGCGGTGCCTGTTCCGAGCATAGTTGGCAGGTCACACGGGTCCCACATATGCATGCAATAAACGATCACCCATCAAAAACTCTGGTATACAAAAACATGATATATATATCAAAAATACATAAAAATTACATATGCAAACAAAAAAACTGTATAGGTGGAGACTTACCCATCTCCCCTCGCTCCTCACCAGGAGGCTCTGGTATCACTGGATCTCTGGAGAAGTCGATCCCCGCATATGGGTAGTCCTCAATAGCCGATATTTGTCGTGACAGCCAAGAAAAAGAGTCGCCAATTCTGTTGTTGGGAAATAATACCCTACAGACTAACAAGCTAGGGCTAGGCTTGCATGCAGATGTTGACCTTAAAGAAATGATCTTTTAACCTACCACCCAAAACTTTAAACCCCTTTTTATGATACATGCATGGAAAGGAACTACTAACCTTTTTAGTGATGTTTGGTGTAGATCCTTCGTTGCGCTCTTGACTGCTTTCTCGTGCGGCTCCTTCCAAAGTTAACCAACAATCAGGACAAAACAATATGCATGCATGCTACTTTTCTACTTGAGGGTTAGAAATTAAGCATAAATTACACAATCCACATATAACTCATGCATTGGGATGGGAAAAGTATTCTTTTATTAGTTTCACAATGAATCAACTTACAATAGAAGTCGGGACCGGCCACCATTCCTTGATCCTGATCCTGGGCTCCTCCTCTTCTTTGTCCTCCAACTGCTTTGCGTTAATTCTCCTTAGGCTTGTGGAAAGGCTAAAGGGTTGGGACAAATGGACTTATCAAATGGGCAGAGTTTCTTCGCTATAGTTTTCCTCCTCCAAATAGTACCCCTACCCCTTCTTTTATAGGCTAGAAGGAGCTAGGTTTTTGGATGAACTCTTGGCCATGCATGGATGGGAGTTTCAGTTAACTGACCCATAGCTTTTTGTCCCGTCGACAACTTTCCTATTTTTGTGCTTTGTTAGGTAAACACGGGCTGTAGTAGGCCTGCCAGTGTTCAAACTCGTGCAGTAGTAGGCCTACCAGTGTTCCAACGTGTACAGTAGTGGGTTAGGGCACATGTGATTTTACCTGAGAGGATTTTCAAAGAGGTATATCAGTAGATGATTTGGCAATGAAAGGATATGAGTAGGCCTGATGCCAGGTAAGCATGTATGGTGCAATTTAGGGTTATAACACTTTTTTTCAGCTCAGCTTCTCTTCATCTTTTAGAGCCATATGATAAGCATCTTCCACCATTCGAATGTTCATCATACTCATCTCATCCTGAATGTCATATCTCAGACCATTCATGTACCTAGCAACTTTTTCATCATCACTTTCGTGATGACCTGCCCTGATGTTCAGCCTGTAGAATTCTTCAGTGTACTCCTTCACTGTCATCAACTTCTGTCTCAAATTTTGCATTCTCCGAAACAGAGTAATCTAGTAATCCCTGGGAATGAACTTTGCCTTCATCTTTGTGGTCATCCTATCCCAACTCTTGATTTTCTGCTTGCCCTTGCAGCGTCTATCATCTTGTAGCTCATCCAACCACAATGTTGCATGTCCTTTCAATCTTGTGACAACATGGTTGACCGTTTTGTCCTCTTCGACATTTTCATAGTCAAAATATGTGTCTAGAGATCTAATATAGTCTAGAAGCTCTTCAACACCCATTCTTG
This sequence comes from Picea mariana, assembly GCA_032191745.1. Lineage (NCBI taxonomy): Eukaryota > Viridiplantae > Streptophyta > Pinopsida > Pinales > Pinaceae > Picea > Picea mariana. The sequence goes on along the minus strand of JASDQU010099881.1, from coordinate 178,865 downwards.
CAACAACCCTAATCAGGCGTTCATTTGTTGCATCTTCTGCTGTGACCTCCTCTCCTTCATGTTTGACCTCATTTTCACTTTCGGAATCACTAAGATCCCCAACACTGGTTTTGTGACTCTGTGTTGTCTCCATATCCTCAAGTATGGCACGTAGGTCACACATCTCTCTCCCCATGTATGGATCAGGCATCTGCCTACCCCTTCTTCTTGGCATTTCCCTATCCTCTGGCGGATTGGGTGTTTGTCTGTTCCTTCTTCTTGGCGGCATGGCTGAGATTTTCTTTCTCTCTTTCCCTGTCTGAAATATACAAACAGATTCAAGCAATGATACCAGATGTTGCAGACCCACTCAACCCTCAGGTCGAGGATCTGCTCACAGGATCATTCTATATGCCCTTGATCCGGACAGGCTCTTTTTATTCCCACTGGAATTTGCAAAATTATCGATCCACAGGTCCTTTTGAGCAACTTGCAATCTCGTGAGTTTGCGTGTCGAAGCTCAAATTTTCATTCCCTTATCTCCCGAGTCCTTGAGATGCGAGAGGTCAAAGGGGTGTTTACTCCTCCAAATGGGTGACGTGTGTCTGCCGGTCTACTTCTTGGAACCACCTTGATGTTCTGTTACATGTCCCTCACCCCTTGCGATTTCGCCACATGCAACTTGGAGCAACCAAGTTCTAGACTTTCACCCTGCGAACCTTCGAGTACGCGAGATCCTTTCGATCTCTTCCACCTGTCCTCCTCCTAACGGATGACTACAATTCTCTTCATCGCTTTGCTACTCACCTTTCACGACTTCGCGAACCTTGATGCAAAACCTTCGACCCTTCAACTCACGAAATCCCGAAATGAGATTTCGCGAGTGATCCAATGGCCCTGACTAACTTGGATACTACGGGCCTGATTTGTTCTAAGCTTAAGCTTGAGGAAAGCTCGTCGTAACGTACCTACTTATTTGCAAGATCTAATGGCTCTTGTGACTTCGTGAATTATTCTCAAAGAATTTCGACCATCCGTTTCTTCCTGGACAATTCCTGCGGATTTAACCAAGTATTCCTCTGCGGAACTTACCCGCCTGCAATGCAAACTTGCTACGCTTCCTTTCAATGCCTCAAGGCACCAATCTTCTGTGCTTTTCTTTGACAACTGTGAAGACCCTATCCCTCCTGAGCTTTCTCCAACTCTGAGTCTTAAAGAAGACTCCCGCACGCACTCCTTGCGGTGAATCCTTCAATTACTTCAAAGAATTGAAGTCCTTTGACTCTATGCACTCCCTGCAGCAGTAGTCCTTCAGAAATTTCTTAGGTTCGCAAACTATGGAACTTTACTCGGCCTGCGCACTCTTGGCATGGCTCCTATGCTCAACTTGCACTTCTATGAGAATGAGAACAACGTTAACCCTCCTGAGCTTTCAGAGATAAAACTTTGAACTCTTGTCAACGTAGTTTGTGGACAACTTTACTGCACTCCTTGCAGGAACTCTTGCTCTGTTAT
>JASDQU010099881.1:125879-175663 GCA_032191745.1 Picea mariana | reverse complement strand
TGCTCTGAAATGGATAACTTCTGTGATTTTCCAGTTTCTTCCTTCTGTAAAGCAGTTATTATCTTTTGGAAAGAATTTCTTGCCGCTTTAGTTTCCCCTTATTTTTGCACTGTCTTGTCCATAGATTCCTTAGATTCTTGAAAATAACTCTGGATGATTTCTAGATTACAGAAAATCTTTTGCTGTTCTTCCTCGATATTTACATATATCTCTGATGCTTTATTCTTGAACTGATCTATTTCAATCACTTGATTAGTAATTGAAATGATTTTATCTTGCAGAGATTTATTTTCATTTCCCAACTGCTGTACTTGTTCCTGAGTTACCTGTATCATATTGTTTGCCTCATTCGAATTTTCATTTAACTTTTGAATTTCCTGGATATCTTTTAGTCTGGCTTTCTCAAGACCTTTTTGTATTCCCCAGCTGATTTCTTTTTCATTTTCTTTCAACCTGTCCTGTAGCTGAGTAATTTCCTGATCCTTCTGCTCTATCATATTGATCAAATTTCCTACAGAGTACATATTGGCCGATGCTATGGCCCCCATAGTCCCTGCTAACTCTGTAGCAAATTCACCTTCATTCAACTTCTTACCATCAATAATAGTTTTGTGTTTTTTGACTGTTCTTTCTCCTACAGGATGTAATTCCTGTTTCAACACAGCTCTCCGTTTTTTGCTGAAAAAATAATCCGATGAAGGTATTTCATCTCTGCTAATTGGTTCTAAGTCACTCACGTATAGAACTCCTTCATGAGGATTCCCAAAAGTAGCCTGCAGTGGGGTTAATGCTGTAATGGGACTCCCAAGTTCCTGTGAGGCTGTTCCCCCAACTGTTTCTGGAATGTCATCAAGGTTTATTGGATTTGTCTCTGCTCCTTTCCCTTTTTCTGTTTGTGTTTCCTTGATCTGGGAACTTTCTGTATTCTGAGTAGGGATCTCAGAATCTTTCAATTTTCCTTTATCACTTGTATCATACTGAATAATGGTTTCAAAACCTGGAGGAATGATTTCTTTCTCTTTCTCTGATGTTGGCATTTTGCTTTGCAAAATCTTTGGCAAACACTGTCTTCTATTTCTTTGGAAAGATGCAAACCCCACCTGTGCATCAGGTGAAAAGGTTTGCACTCTACTCTGGACTTCCTCATAAGACTTAGCATTTTTTAAAACATCATCATAAAATGAAACTTCATGTTCATATGCTTTCAACCCACACTGTGTGATATGCCGATAGATTATTTGATATGGGTCATGTTTCCTGTGTTCTATATCCACTAATTTCACTTCACTCAATGATTCGGCTTCAGACTTAGCATGACCTATGTTTAGTAAAACAAATTTTCCCAGATAAATCGGAAAAGATGGCCATGCCTTCTTCTGTTGAGCTTTCAATTCATTTCCAATACCACCATTTATCAATTGATGAGCCACTTCTCTGCATATTAACCTGTCTGGTAAAACTTTGGGCAGAGCATGAGGCGGAATAGAGCAACCATAAACTCTCACATAAGAAAAAATTTCTTCAATGAACCAATCAGCCACTGTTTTGAGGCTTTCTATTATGGTATTGGAAATACGAGGAGGTTCGCATCTAAAGAACATTCTGTGTAGAGGAATAATTACATAATGACATACTTCATAAAAATTATTTTTGGCATTTTCTTCCCACATAGCTGCATGGTACTTATGGACAGGTTCTGTACAAGAAGGAGTCCAACTCCAATTCATTAATGGGAAAGGAGTTTTAAAGCAAATAGCATCCATTATATAGGTTGACATATAAAAGGCCACTGTTTGTCCCTTTGACCTAGCTGTTTGATAAGTCATAACCTCTGTACTGATATTGTCTGATAAAATCTTATGCCAATTGAAACTTCTTCCCTCTGAAACTTCTTCTAAGAAAGGTGTCCATTCTGCGCTAAAGTGATTAGAATCCTTTTTCCCATATAGTCTACATAACATCATTGCTAAATACACCATATATTCATTAAATGACGCAGTGGCATAAATTCCATGCAAGTCGGCCCTAAATTTGTTTTCATCTCTGGCCCATCCTCTTATCATATCAGGGTATGTTTGACCACCTTCGACGCACTCTTTTGGTTGAAATGCAGCTAAAAAATCATAATTAAAAGTGTGCCTATAGTTGGGTGATAGCTTATACATTACTTGGATATGTTCAGGCCTGAATGAGCCAATAATAACTCCTTGCTCGTTCAGGATACTTCTTGTCAGAATATCCACCTTATCCAGTGCCCAGGAAACCATATCTGTATATGAAACCAGTCTCGGACGTGCTGCAACCTTATGAAGACCTGTTTCGGCGATGTCTCAGAGATGGTTGTCTGTACCGTTGTCTGCATATGAAAGTTCATCCTCCATTTTCTCTGTAATTGCGGCCCATGATTTAACATTGCGTACTACTCCAGCTGCAGTAGTATCTGAAATGATATCGCCTTCCGGTTGTTCTTCGGTTTTCTTTGAAGATTTTTTGGGTGCCATGGTTCTATGTTTACCAGCTCTGTGTTCAGTACCTCAGCAATAAGATTCCAAAGCCAACAAAACTGCCAAAGATGTAGCAGCCTCAAAGAAAAGGAAAAAACTTTGTGTTCAATTGAATACCTGTAACAGAGCAGGATTCAGCTTCAAAATAATGTAACATTTCAAAAGTTATTTGGAATACATCATAAAATCCTCAAGATTTGTACTCTGTTATGAAACAAATGCAAGAGATCTCTCTGAATATATGCATTAAATGCTTGTATCTGAGTCTTTCCGATATTTTCAAATATGATAGAAACTTACCAAATTGAATAATTGTTGTAAAAAAATCATTTATTAAAAGTTTTAAACCTTAAACCTCGTTTTTTAGAATGATTAATTAACGTTAATCTTAATTTAAGTTTGAAAAAACTTTCATCGGGGTTTCGGAACTTTCGATGTCAAGAAAATAAGTCATCACAGAAACCCGATCGCCGAAATCGTGATACATTATTTAAGTTAAAACATTTTATTATCTTAATTAATCCAGATTACCTTTTCAGGATTTCATTAATCAAGAGCTCGGAAATTGGGAAATCGGGGATCGGGGAATCGAGAAATTCAATGATATGAAAATTGTTGCTCACCAAATCACGAATCGCGATTTCCCGATATGATTAGTCATTCTTAATCATGCTTAACAGTAATCAGATTAATTTCAAACCTCACTTAAGAATTAATTGAAATCGGGGATCGGGAAATCGGAGAATACGATGACAAGTTTCTTTGTTCTCACAAAATCGCGAATCACGATTTCCCGATAATATTAACTTAAAGTTTAAACCTTTTTTAAATGTGATTTAAGTAAATGATGAATTAATCAAGGATTAATGTATCGGGAAATCGGGGATCAGGGTTTCGCTATTTGATTTGTGTTGATAATTATTATTTCAAAACTGCGAATCCCGATATCCCGATATGAATTTAATATTTCATAAATTTTAACATTACTTTTCACTTAAAAGATCATTTGTAAAAGTATTTGGAACATACGTTTGTTTAGATTTTAATCATTCGTTGCTCAAAAATGAACCACAAAGGCATTTCGAATTCGACGGAGATGAAATGTTTTTTTTTAGAAAATTTATATAATGCAAAGATTCAAAGATACCAAATTTTTTTATCCTTAAGGTCAAAAAATCAAAGTCTGTTTCAACACCATATGTAACGACCCCTTCATTACGACTAGGAAATAAAAGTACGAAAGGTATTTTTTTTTTAAAGAATTAGGAAATTAACGTCAACACATAATTCATTACAATGGCTAATCAATGAAATCATATTTAAAAGAATTACAAGTGACTCATCATTGTAATCCACAACGACGCAACCAACACATCAATCATAATTAGTAATGACAAATAATTAATACATCATATCATTAGATAATGACACAAAATCAACAAGTATCATAAATGGCAATGAAAGATCAACTCATCGCATTAAGATAACACAGAGAAACAACCCACCAAACCTACCCTGCAAGGTTAGGACCTCCAAGACACATAAGCAATGCTCAAGCCCAGAATTCATCTGATTGATTTTGACCATTTAAGGTATCAAGGCTAGCGACTATTTTGAGGAACAAGTAGGTGTCCACATCCCACTAACACTATCAAGCCCAAAAACCAACTAGATAAATCAACAACATCAATGATAATCAATGGTGCAATAGTGTTCTAATAACCAATCACACATCACATAAATTCCAAGGCGCAAGAGAATTTAATTACTAAATTAATCATACAATGACATAAGTTAAGGCACAATGTAATCAACTTGATTTTATTTTCAAGGAACAAATGAAGACATCTACTTTACTTCAACGCACGTGATTAATCAATCACTGAATTCAACAATAATCATCATAATTTCAAGGTACGTGCGTGATCTAATTATCGAATTAAACATAATCAACATCATTCAATGCACACAATTAATCTAATCACTTAAGAAATCATACATCAACATTGTTACAATGCACACGATTAATCTAAGGTGTTTTTATTTATGCATCGTCCTTAGTCCATAGCGCAAGAAATATAATTACTTAATCATCATCATAATCCATGGTGCAAGGGAAATCAATTACTCAATCATCTATTCATTAACATTTTTGGTGGTGCAAGAAGTAAATCACACACCTGACCATTCATACATCTCTTTTATATCATGGCGCAAAATAATTATCAATTAATTTAAGGCGCAAAAGAAATCTAATCTATTAATTTCAGGGTGCAAGAATCTAGTTACTCATCCATTTATTTCCACACGCAAAGTAATCTAATCACATAAATGCAATCACATAAATTCAAGGCACAAGAGTAATCATCAATTTTATTCATTGCATGAGTAAATCTACTTACATAACTCATTACAGGTCAGGAAATAAATTTGTGACACATGATTTATAATCAACTTCATTCCCATGAAGAAAAAGTAAGCAAATTTCTTAATCGAACACACGTCAACATTTATTCATGACGCAAAACTAAGCAAAATTGTAACCGATCATACATCGCTGTAATTTTGTGGCGCACAAGTAATCATCAATTTTATAATATCCAAAAGCACACATGTTCTGGTGAGGGGTTGTAAATTATTAAGTTTAAATCCTTCTTCTACTTCACCATTAACTACTATATCACTATGCACAAGTGGTATGGTTGATATACTCTAGGGGAACCCCCTATGCATTGCATGTTAACATTAATACCATCCTTTCATTATTAAATGTAGCTTAGTGTATAACTTCCTAGTCATAAATGCACATGTTCATATTTATGCAATACTAGGAGTAAAAAAACATCTCAATATTAATACCCGATCTTCAGTTTAATATATTAGTGTTTAAGATATAAATTCTTGAACATAGATACATATAAGTTATGCCTATGCCAAAAGTAAGAGCACATCTCCACTAACCTTAAGGAAAACAAGTTTAAGTAAGGATGTTCAAAATGCAATTAAACACATTAACTAAGGAGTTGAAATTCATCATTGTTATTGGAGAGGTCAACAATCTTTCCTCACACAACATAGACATAATAGTAAGATTTGTAAATGTAATTTTCCAACGAATTAATAGATAGTATAACTAATAAAGGGTGATTGCACCAAAACGTTGGCAGTTTTCTTTAATAAAAATGTAGAGAAAAAGAAAATTAAGATCACAGGGCGATTACACCAAAACACAGGAAGTCTTTTTGTTATAAAACATAGAGGAAAAAAGTATTTATATTACAAGGTGATTACACCAAACACAGGAAGTCTTTTGTTATAAAAGGCAGAGGAAAATAAGTGAAATTGCAAGGGTTACTCCAATCAAATTCATTGAGGGTATAAAGGAAAAAAAAAAAAGAGAAATAAGGTGGTAATCACATGATATGAATCACCAAGAGAGAAAACTCCGAGAATATGCCATCTACCAAAATTGTTGAGGGAAAAATTCAGATGGATACACCAATTTCAAAATCGTTGAGGGAAAATTCAAATGGATACACAGTTTATAAAAATGTTGGGGAAACATAGAGACATAATGGTTACTAATGTTGGGCACATTTGAAAGAAAATGTAGAGTGTAAAAGTTGATTATGCCAGGAAAAATGAATTTTTACCATGCTGGGCGAATGTCTTAAAAATGCAGAGAAACATTATCGAAACAAACGTAGAAACAATCAGGGTGCCTCACATGGTGTAAAAACGCAGAGTATATCCAAATTTTCGCTAAGAATACTAGGAAGAAACACAGAGGTTGTGATCTCCTAAAAAATGTAGAGCATTAAGATTAAATCACAGAGAATATCCAAGGGAAAATTGCCAGGACGAATTCACCTTGCTGGGAAAAGATGCTTTGGCAACATGCTGAGTTGAATCAAAGGAAAACAATTCCTTGAGAGAACAGTGTTGTTGGGTGACTTTCAGTAGCATAAAAAAGAGATGAATCAGGAAAAAAAAAATTCGTAGAGTGAAATATTGCTGGGAGATTTTCATTTATCAAATTAAGGAGATAAATCAAGGACAAAAACTCGAGGGGATGTTCAAAAATTCAAACCAAAGAAATAAAATGAAGGTGAGCCAATGGAGGTGCTATCTTGCAAAATCGTTGAGGTTCTACTGTGGTAAAAACACAGAGGATTAATTTTTGAGGACGCTCACTTAGAAAGAAGAAAGTTAACTCAACAATTCGATACATAAGAAAATATATACAATTTGTTATTTAAGGCAGTGTTACCAAAATATGATGGAAAGTATTTAGATCATGCATTCGATGCACATGGCAGCATCCCACATTCAGAGAAAAACCATCAAAATTCATTTCACATAATGTTTTTCTATAAATCTAGAGTTCTAAGGAAATTACTGAATCCAATTTATAACTTAACTATTACAATTACAAGCTCAAAAAAATACCATAACCAACGGTGAAAATTCTAAGACCGAAGATGTCCTTCTGCAACGACAGTCCTTTCAATCTCTCACTTGCTAACCATTGAGACTTCACCGATACCTCCCAACCAATTCTAGGAGTACTCTTCTTTCCCCTTACCCCTCTGAGCCACAAAAGGGCCACACACATTCACAACCATAAATCCTCTAGCTCCCATCTCGCCTCGCAAGGTAGATCCACCACTCTCTCTCAAGCTTGGTATCCCAACTCTCACAAGTAAAACCAGTCAAAAGGTATGCAACATAACCTTACTCATAACCAATGTGATCCTTTCCCCCTCTCAGCCATTTGTTTTATAGAATTTCCTTAGTGACACCATATCATTTTCACATTTAATTCATTTTTTAAAAAATAATTAGGAATTATTCCCCCCATACACTTGTCACCCATTCCCTTAGTTGCACAAGTAAATCCACAATTTAATTTAATTAAAAGTCAATTTCCGTCACCCGTCCTAAAATCTCTCCTAAAATCACTCCTAGTTCTTCCTTTATTCCCTTTATTTTCAATTAATGATTGACACCTTTCTAAAACAGAGTTGAGTTAAAATAGGAAACATCTCCTAGTTAGACTATTGTTAACTAGACTCAGGATTCCTTTCTATGTGTACCCTTTCTTTTAGATTTATTCCAATTTTACCTTAAATTCCAATTTAGTAATTACTTGCACAATGTGTATTAAATCACTCTTTAGATTTATTTTATTTTCATTGATTTCTTAAATTGATTTATTTCATCCCCTCATTATTTAATTTATAAAATTATTTTTTTGTCCTTTGATTAACTTTGACTTAGGATTAGTTAAATTTTTAGTTGCAAAATCTTAGACCATTAGGGACTATGATTAATAAATTCAGTCTTTAATTGATTAATTAATCAATTAATTAATTCAACAGTGCTCAATATTTTACAAGGTTTAACATTCACTCAAAGTTTTCTAGGCCACTTAGATTCATTGAAATACCTTTTTAAATACCGCAACATGGCCTTCAAGATGCACTCCGTGCTCCAAGGGTGCCACTTGCCTTCGATTCAAATTTTAATTACACAATGTGCCCTTCAAGACACACTCTATGCTCCAAGGGTGCCACTCACCTTTGACTGGTTTTGGTAGTTTTCCAACCCTTGGAGTCAATACTCCATTTAGGAGGCCTTGTGAGAGACTAAGGGATTCTAAGGAATAATTGCCCTGCCTTATTGTGTGTCCATTATAAATACTCATGAGCGACTGTCTCAGCTTTCCCTCATAGCATAGTGGATCTCTCGAACTAGGTAATCATTAACCTACAATTTGAGCCATGACGACAGTGCTAGTAGGATGTGACAGGGATGTTTCCACACCTCTCCCTCAATATCTGGTTGTTGTGCATGGCCCCTTTACTCCTTATGTGAGTCATATTAGAAATTTATCGTCATCCTGCATCCATCAACAAAATAGTGTCAATGATCCATAAAGAACATCATAATATACCTGATCATATGTCACATATGCATAAATGAAATACTCAAAGCAATACAATCCACCCCCTGATTCAATCTGGTGTCCAAGGTGGTCCATTTATTTCATCGACATCCTCAATATGTCAAGTATCCTCCACACTCAAGGGAAAATTGTCAATAGCATATTTCAATACATAGATATCAAATAACATAACATCATAATCCATCAACATCATCAGAAGAATCCATAAGAGAAACAGACAATGACATACCAAAATTGGATCACTTGCACACAAGTGTCCTCAAAGAATAAGTCAATAACATGTGCTAACAAGAGAGGGATGTTACATCAACGACGACGTTTAAGGAATCAAACCAAATGCTTATTAGGGAAGAGTTTAAGGAATCCCACATTTTCTCAAACTTATAATTTCAAACATAGGGCTAGGTGTAAGTTTGTTTTTTTGACTTGTCTGTAAACAGACATTACTCTCTTTAGGGTAAGTGGCTTAGGTTAGGGTTAAAGCATCTAAGCTTGGTATCTTGGTAGGTATCCTTCTATCTTTCTTACCTTGCTAGCTGCACTAGTACTGTGGTATCCTCACCCCTTACCCTAATTGGGTTTCTTATTTAAGTGTCTAACCCTTCCATAAATAACGTTATACTATTATAGAGCTTATATCTTTGGGTAATCAATCTCTTCAAACACTTATCAATTTATAATTACATATAACATCTACTTATATGTATATACACCATAATGTATATATAATCAATATTCACATATTCTACACCACCTATTTCATATATATCAGTATAATAACTACCATATATTACAATACTCGTCTATATCACATACAATATATTATATTATGTGTATGTATAATATTATATAATTTAAATTTTACACAATTTAAATAATTTAAATGATTAAAACGATTTAAATAATTTCATTATTTAATAATTTGTATATGATAATCATTTAAATTATTCAAAATCCTCTAAATTATTTATATATAAAAATAAATAATATATAAAACAAAAATAAATAAATAAATTGAGGCATCGTGGGTCCTCGCATGAGGCCCACATGCCCCCCACCCCCCCCACTCTCTTCCTTGGATAAAAAATAAATAAAAAGAAACCTTGTTCAAACCCTACCCTCTTCTCACTTGCACTACTCCACAACCCTTTGTCCTTTGTCATGGCCTTGCTCGTCATTTCTGCACAGTCAAGGGTTCGAGGGTATTGCTTTGGTCCCCATGTTTGACCGCCTGTCGTCCCACAGGGCACGACCATGACCTATAGGAAAATATACCCCCCATTTTTTGTTTTGCAGGTTCGTGGGTTCTGCCATGGGTGATCAAGGTGGATATCGGTGGCCACCCACCTTTTCCAACTTGCTAAAAACACTTTTCTGACAATTTTGGCAATTTATTATTTTTAGCACTTTTTAACTTCTGGGTCCATTTTGAGGGCCTAAATGAAGTTTTTTCGAGATCAATATTCTCAATGATAGATAAATGATCTAATTTATCCCCAAAGTTAATCTCCTCGAAGATATATTTCCAATGAGCTATCGTACACCCCAAACTGAGATTGTATGACAAAGTTACGCCCCTGGGAAGTTGATACACCAAACTACCCAAAACGGGGTCCACAAAACTGTTGGCTTTTCATCTTATGGGGTAAGGGTTTTGGAATTTATTTATGATAAAAAGGCCTTTGGAACCTCATTGTAAAATCATCTTCTTGTGAATGCAAGTAGCAGACACATATCTTCTCAAAGATAAGATACAACCATTCTAGCGAGTCTTTCACTCTGTATTTTTACAATCTTTGTACATTTTCGCTCATTAATAGAAAATTTTGTATTATTGTATCTCTGTGTTTATGGTTGCATTTCTTATACATTTTTTTTATATTATTGGATATCCGATATATCTTTGTACATTTCTTTATTATATCTCCAATATCATTTCCTTACAAAAATAATCCGGATCAGTGGTATCAGAGCAGGCTGGTCTTGATCGTTTTTTTTCAGTGCTTGTCCCCAACAAGGTCTAAGTATAGCAAGTTGGGTGTCAAGCTAATCTCTCTTTAAGACAATATCTCTAGCACACCTAAGAAACCCTCCACGGCAGAAGAAAAGAAAAACAATGGAGCAGATGATTCTATCAATTTGTTCCTTAAGAAAGCTCTCATGTGACAGATAGACGAAATGATGGATAATTTTTCACACATCCTTCAATGCCTGCCGATAGAAACAGACACATCTTCATCAAACAAACACTTTGGAAGAACCTCTCCTTTCAAGCTACATGTTAATTTTGATATTACCGTATTTTAAGGTCATATAGATGTGGATGCCCTAGACAAATGGTTAAATATGATAGAATGTTATTTCTTTGTTCACTATTTTTTCGACAGGGAAACGATCACCTTCACACTCCTTAAATCTCTCCATCATGTCAAACATTGGTGGGAAACTTACTAGGAGAAAAGTTTCACATAAGAGTCTGGAATATATGGGGATGATCCCAGTTGGGATTTGTTTGTGAACATGGTAAAGGAACAGTATTACCATTTTGGAAACTATGAGGACCGGTATATGATATGGAGCACATTGCAGCAAGAGAGGGGCCAAGTAGTTCTAGAGTTCACCAATACCTTCCACACCTTGCACACCAAGCTGGGTATCAAAGACTTCAATTGACATTTTCTTTTGAAATATTGTGGGGCTCTACACATATACATCCAAATTGAAATGAATTTTTTGGACATCTCATCACTCGGTGTTGCTTATTGATATGTTGTTAAAATCGAGTAGAAAATTAATCACCAGAAAAAATGGGAGTTTGGGTATGCAAATCCGCAACAAACAAAGTATGATAAATATGTCCCTAACAAATAGTCTCCTGAAAACTAGTCCAAGCCATATGAAAATAAGGGTCATGGGAAGACGAAGAAGGACACCAAAAAATGGTGTGATTTCCACAAAAGACCTTGGCACAACACCGATGAATTTCTCTCAAAACAATCATTGGTGGTCGAAATCAAAGACAAGGAGCCGAATATTGATTCATAATCTAATTTAGAAAATACTGACATAATATAGATCATTGATGCAGACCCCACCACTATTTTTTCGACCACAACAATTCAACCAGAAAAAGAAACATATCCTGAAGAGGGGGAGTGCCTTTTTCATTCAAATATGTGGGTGAAGGGGACCCCACTGCATTTTATTGTTGATAGAGGAAGCCCAAAGAACCTCATCTCAACAGAGGTCATCAAAAAATTGGGATTGTTGACAACACCAAACTCACAACCATACAACATGGGTTGGCTTCGCCAGGGATGATATCTCCATGTCAACCAACAATGTCGATTGTCACATGAAATCCAGCCCTTCAAGGATGAGGTATTATGTGATGTTTCCCCACTGGATTTCTATGATGTTCTCTTGGTCCATCCATATATGTGGAAGTGTCATTCTATCTATGAGTCTCAACCCTGTAGTGTCATTATTACTTTGGGGGGTCATCTCTATAAGATACCAAAGGTGGTTTTGACTACTGTCCCACCTACACAACACTGCAAGGTAGTATCTCATACTACAAAATTTAGCTTCTTCACAATCTGTTCAAAATATGAATAGAAGGATATTGCAACCACTACAGCCTTGACCCAAGCACCTTCTATCCAATGGAAGCAGATTGACAAGACTGGAGAAAAGCACAAAGATTCATTCTTCAAACATACATCTCATGTATCCATATTGGTTAAAAAGTTCCATACCCTTCCAACCACAGGTTTGTGACAACCTTCAAAAATCTAAGCAGCGCAACTTCTCCAACAAGGTAAGCAAATCATCAAGATGTACATTCAACAAACTCTTTTCCCTCTCCCCTAGGAACTCAACGCAATGAAGACCATTTCTTCCTAAGGAGCGAGGATTCATCCAAGTTGATATTGGTGGCCACCTACCTTTTCCAACTCGCTCAAAACAATTTTCTGACAATTTTGGCAATTTACTATTTTTAGCAGTTTTTAACTTCTGGGGCCATTTTGAGGGTGTGGAATCCAAATATCAGTAGTTTAATAAAGGTAAGGGTGTGGAATCCAAATACAAATCAAAGAGTGAGAAAAATAAAACCTTCCCCTACTGAGTTGGGCAACTAACAGTGGCGCAAGATCCTAGGTTAAAGTCGATTTTTTGCAGAGATAAGTAAGATAAATTTTTAATTGTATAAAACACAATACCTCAAAATGATTTGCAAAAGAGAATTTATCACTTGGATTTCCACCTGGATGACCTAATAACCTAGAATTTACACCATGGAATTATTCTTAACTCTGAGATCGAGCAGAAATTCAACAACAAAGGCCTCCATTTACGATATTTATAGAATGCTAATTATTAGGGTTACCCATTCCATTTCTGAGATTGCTATTATAACTATGCAATAGTTGTCTTAATAACAGGAAACACAGAGTTTGTTCTCCAATTGAAATACAATCAATCCATCCCAAAAAGATGCCCGACATATGCATACCAGTTCGTTGTCTGTATCAACGTTGTTCTTCATAGGTGTATATTTAGGGAAAATGCAACAATATGTGCAAAACTGAAACACACTAAGGATATCACTGTCTTAATTACAGGAATTATCAACATTGATATCTACGAAATCACAGGTAAAAATATAGGAAGTGAAATCACTATCCAGGGTGATTTGTTTTCCACCGCAAGGATGGCTAGTGAGGATATTGTTGTCCAAAAACAGATTTCTCTGTAAAAGTATTTTCAATAAAGTAAAAGTCTCCCTGAAAGATCTCTGCCGACAAATTAGGGTGTGTGAAAGATATCACGACCATTCCCAGTAAAAATTCATTGAACTAAATACCTAACTTCCAGAGTAGATAAATGATACTATTGTCATTGAAATCTATGAGACTGCGGACGTAAAATAACACAGTTGTTGTGTATTACATTATTTATAAAATCATTCCGTTAAATTTCCCCCAAGGATCGCGGTCTAGGTTGTCATGTTTGGAGTATCTCTAACACGTAGATTAAACTCTATCTTTCTATAAAATACAAGAATGCTAACCCTTTATGTAAAATACAAACAATATTATTCGTTGTAAAACATGAGAACCCTATTCAACAAGTATTCAAACGCAGTCACAAACTTACAACTAAAATCGGAGTCCATAAGGTTCAATTCGTAGTCAGTATTACAATGAAATCATGGTCAATAATCTTTAAATTTTTTGGGGTTAACATCACAATTTCTTTTGTTGTCTTTCAAATATGAAAAAGAATCGAACGTTGGCTATGATATATATATATATATATATATATATATATATATATATATATATATATATATATATATATATTAAATGCTTCCAATCTAACAATGTATAGACAGCCTTACAATAAATTATCTGCCCAATATCTATATAGATCTAAACATTATAATGTTGTCTAATAAATCTATGAAATTCGTAGACACCCAATATATAAAAACAATACAGTGATTTAATTTGGAAGTCTAAATACAATGTAAAGGCTATCAATTTAGTGACGACAAAGTCTCAATTTGTCTTCAAATATTAAAGTGTAGAGGTATAAAAAAAATGCAGAGACAAATTCTGTGAAGTAAAAGGAAACACAGAGTTAAGTTGCAAGGGAGGTATTACAATGCAGAGTTAATTTATCCAGCAATATATAAAAATGCAAAGTCAAAAATTTTGTGGTTGAGGGTGTTGAAATGCAGAAAAAACTAAACACAGTTTTCAGATGACAAGAACGATTAGGATGCAGAGGTAATATAACATGCAGAGACCAAAACAAGGTGGAGATCAAGGTGTGGAGATAAGAAGGGGTAAATTGTTGGGCAAACACATCCTTCGCTCATCATCCACACACAAAAAAGTAGGGCATTAGAATCTAGAGGTAGCTGTGCACCGAAGTGATGACCGTCGATTTGACTCCTGGCCGACTTCTCAGGCATGGAATGACAAACTAGGGATGAGGAATAAAAGCTCACCTCTTCACTAATAAAAAAAACCAAAGGATAGTCACAACATGCAGGGATCAAAAGCCAAGTGAATCAATCAAAAGTGAGCTTAAGGCTATGGGCAGATTAAGTTATCAATTAAAATTCTAAGTCAAACATTTTCTTGACCCAATTAAAAATACATAATTGAAAGCATGAGGTATAATAATAGTCTACCATGTAGAATCAAAGTAAGCATACCGTAGCCTAATTTTTCCTCTTTGAGTCATTATCCCACATGCTCCGTGTAGCTCCCTCTTCCCGACCGATGAGACTTCACCGGTACCTCCCAGCCAACGCTAGGGGTACTCTTCTTTCCCCTTATCCCCCTGAGCCACAAGGGGCCACTCACACTGAACCAGAGAACAACTATCTCTCAGCTTGCCTCTCAAGGCTGAGCTACCACTCCTCACCGAGATGGGTATCCCAACTCCCACAAGCTAAGTCAGTCAAGTCTAAAATTATGCAGCGTAACGTTACGCATGAAAGAAGAGATCCATCCTCCTCCTGCTCCCTCCTTTATATAGAGTTTCTAGGTCATTTACTTTCCCAAATTCCCATTTAATTTATTGTTCGATAATTTAATTCATAAAAACCCTCCCCGTACATGTGTCACCCATCCCCTCCATTGTACCATAAATTAATTTCCTTAATTAATTAATTACTCCTATTTCCCTCACCGACTTAAAATCATTCCTAGAATCGCTCCTAGGTGTCCCCATATTCCCTTACACATTTTAATGAATTACCCCATTACTAATTCACTATTTGAGTTCAATTTAGAAAGTTCTTAAATGATAGATACCTTACTAAGATATCCTTTTTGATTTGTCCTTATATCACAAGTAACCCTAGAACTAGACTTGATTTTCTTAGGCTGAGCGAAATTTTATTACGTAAATTGTTTTAAATATTTCTCATCACATTATTCATTCTTAGGCCATATAGGTTTATTCATTTATTATTTAACAATGCGACGTTCCCTTCAGGATGCACTAGGTTCTCCAAGGGTGCCACTCACTTCATTATGTTTCCCTTGTGTGGCATGCCCTTCAGGATGCACTATGTGCTCCAAGGGTTCCACATGCCTCTTTCCATTTTTCTTGCGCAACGTGCCCTTCAGGACACACTACGTGCTCCAAGGGTGCCACTCACTTCTTGACTGACTTGGTAGAAAAAAAAAAACCCTGGAGTTAATACTCCTCCAAGTGATCTTATGGGAGACTAAGGACCTCTAAGGAATAAGGCCCTTGCCTTATTGTGTGCCCCTTAGAATCATCCTGAGCGACTTTCACAGTCTACCCTCATGACATCGCGGGTCTTCTCAAACCAGGTAATCATTAACCTGTAGTTTGAGCCACGATGAAAGTGCTAGTAGGCTGTGGTAGGGATTCTATCCACACCTCTCCCTCAACATCTCTTGTAGTCGTGTGTGACCCCTCTACTCCACATGTGATTCTAGTTGGTCAGTTATCGTCATCCCCAATAGTCCACTCCCTGATTCGATCCGGAGTCAAAGGGTTTCATCGATGCCTCTACATCCTCGAGGTCCAAAATCTCGCACACTTAGGAGAAATGAGTTAATAGCACTTGTCTATATAAATACAAAAAAATAACATGTCATCTTATCCATAATGCCTCACAATCTTAATCAAATTCCTAATAGTATAAAAATCTGGATCACTTACAAGAAAGTGTCCTCAAAGAATAATTTCGCTTAGTGCGGGAAAGAGTAGGATGTTACATACAGCCCCTCTTGGTCTAAACTTCGTCCTGAAGTTTCATAGTATATAAGTTTTGAAATAATATGTATCACAATGGCATAAGTCTATCTATCAAACAAAAATGGAAACTGTTGGCACATATCATATGCGTCCTCCTAGGTCACTGAGTGCGGACTATAGTTCTCCCACTAGACATTGATTTGTTCTACCATTCGATGTCATAGATGTTGAATGCAAGAATCCAGGATGTGAATTGGTTCATTTGTGAGCACATCATCATCCGACACCCACAAGGTGCTCAAGTCAAAACATGTGTAGGATCACTAATCATAATGTCTCAAAAAGATATGTGAAAGACATCATGCATATGCCTCAAGAATCAGGCAAGGCTAGTCAATAGGCTATGGGCATCTCTTTTCCATAATATCATAGGATCTCACGAACCTAGGAGATAGTTTATCCCCTTTCTACACTTCCTCGAACTCTTACGTAGTTTTAGCCAAAAAAATACTCGATCACCACATCGTAACTATGGTTGACACAATGTGCATCGACATAACTCTTCTGTCGATCCTATGCTTCCTTGATACTTTGTCTTATAGTTTTCATTTAATATTCCATTTCTTGGATCACTTCCAGTCCCACCAGGATCCTATCCTCAAGCCAATCCCAACTCAAAGGCATCTGACAAGGTCGCCCATAAAGAAACTCGAAAGGTGCCATCTTAATGGTGCTTTGGTAACTGTTGTTATAAGAGAATTCCACCAGTGGAAAGAATTCTTCCCAATGCTTTTGTTGGTCCATCACATACATGCACAACATATCCCCAAGTTCTAGTTCTTTCATTCGGTTTGCCCTTCAGTATTTGGGTGATATGCAGTACTAAATTTAAGTTGGGTTCCCAAGGCCTCTTGGAAACTAGTCCAAAATCATCCAGCAAACACTGATCCTCGATCAAATATAATCCTCTTAGGCATGCCATGTAGCCTCACAATATCACTGATGAAAACTCTAGTTATGTCATGTGCCCGATACATCGTATGCATAGGAATAAAATGAGCACTCTTCGTCAGAGTGTCGACTACCAAAAAAATCAATTCATTTCTCCTTGCCATCAGTGGCAATCTAACAATGAAATCCATCAAAATAACCTCCCATTTTGATTCCGGAATAGCGTGTGGCGGTAGTAATCATGTTGGATGTCTATGTTCATCCTTTATCTGCTGAAATTCTAGACATTTGGCCACATAAATGACTATTTCTTCCTTCATTCCTTTCCAGAAGAATAAGGGTTTACGGTCTACCCTCATCTTCGTGACTCCTGGGCAAGCCATGCACACTGCCCTGTGAGCCTTGTTTAGGATCAAAATTCTCAACCCATTTTTGGGTTGTATGTAAATTCAAGCTTTAAATCTCAATGATCTGTCATTGTCCAAGTAAGTCCTTGAATTTTGGTACCATCACTGTTTTTGGTTCGATAAATCCCTTGACCTCTTTGTAACAGTCATCGTCACGTTGTAAAGTTACAATCCTTTCACGTAGATTTTTCTGAAGAGGCAACACCAAAAATATGCATGGTCTCTGAATCAATGCATTGACCACTCAGTTCATTGTTCCTTTTATGTAAGTAATCTCGAAATCATACTCTCTAAGCAATCCCGACCAACGTTGTTGTTGCGCGTTCAAGTCACTTTGTGTAAAGATGTGTTGTAGTCCATAGTGGTCCGTATTTAGTTCAAATTTTCATCCAACAAGGTAGTATCTCCAAACCTTCAAGGCATATACAATGACTAACAACTCCAAATCATGCATCGCATAGTTGTCCTCATGCCTTTTTAGTTTCCTCAAAATGTAAGCGATTAATTAACCATCTTGCATCCAGACTCCGCCTAAGCCTTCCTTGGATGGGTCAATGCATACCAAGAAGTCTATGTCCATTTCAGGGACCTTCAATATCGGTGTTGTTGTCAACTGCTCTTTGAGCCTCCAAAATGCTTCCGTGCATTTCTCGGTCCAAAAATTTTTATTGTTCTTCTTCTTCAATTCCATGATCGGATTTTCTATCTTCGAAATCCCTCGACGAATCATCGATAGTGTCCTGCTAAACCGATGAAGCTACACACTTATGTGACATTCGTCGATGCAGGCCATTCCATAATAGCCTTGACCTTTGCTGGATCCACGACGATACCTTTGTTGGAGATGACATGCCCTAAGTAGTGAATCTTCAATGATAAAAGGAGCATTTGGACAAATCCCGTACAATTTATTCTCTCGCAGAAACTGCAATACCAAGCGAAAGTGCTCTTCATGCTCCTCTGTTGTTCGAGAGTAAATCAAATTATCATCAATGAATACTTGGATGAACTTGTCCAAGTACTCATAGAACACCACATTCATCAAACTCATAAATACCCCTGGGGCATTTTTCAGTCCAAACGGTAAAACATTAAACTCGTAATGACCAAACCTCATCTTAAATGTGGGCTTAGGGTGCCTTCTTCCTTGATCTGTAACTACTGATACCCTGATCACAAATCGATCTTTGAGAACATCGTTGCACCCTTCATCTGATCAAACAAATCATCAATCCTCAGCAATGGATACTGATTCTTGATCGTTGCCTTGTTCAATTGATGGTATTCAATGCAGAGCCTCCACAACCCATCCTTATTTCTTATTAAAATAACAGGTGCGCCCCACGGTGACACACTTGTACGTATAAATTGTTGAAATAATGTAACTGCGAAGAGCATTCTTATTATTATTTTGTTATTGGAGTAAATCCCCATTGTGGATTAATCATGTCATTATTATTATTATTTTTATTGGATGAATCCCCATTGAGGATTAATCATGTCGGTAATTGTATAAGGATGAAATCCCCTTTTGTGGATTGGCCATCAGACAATTACAAAGTGCAGAATAAGAAGTCGGACCCAACAGCTATAATGGAAGACCCAGAATTAATTAAAGGTGGGTTTACCCACTCAGAGTTAGAAGTCGGCCCTTCCAGTTGTGACCTTTCACATGTGCCAGTCTTGTATAAATAAGAGGCTAGCCCCTCACTTCAAACACACACTTCACTTGCTCATTCTCTTATGAGGCAAGCTGCAATTACAAGTTGGAGAGAGGAGAAGAAGGGTGGCACATCTCTTGAGGAGGACTTTTCTGTATTGGTTTGAGTTATCTCTTGAACATTGTATAAGCTATTTATGATAAGGAAGTTTTGCTGGGTTTTCTTCCCCTAGAGGGTTTCCCAGGATAAATGTTGTGTCTCTTGTGGATGTGTATTTCTCAGTGATCTTGTTCTAATGATGCTCTTATATATTGAAATGAAAAGAACTATAATAATGTCATAAACATTAACATGGTATCAGAGCCAACTTGAAGGAAGCACAATTTGCAAAAGGAAAAACGTCACTGTTACCGTACCCCAAAATTAGGGTTTTGCAAAAGTGAATATTTTCAGCTCCCTAACCACCTAGAAAGCTACTCCCTCCCCCAAGGATCATTTTGGCACTTAGAGCGCACCTTTTCAGTGGCTAGATCTCCCAGAAAGTGAAACCCTAGTTCCACAAAGTACCAGAAAACCAGAGTACCAGAAGTACCAGAGTACCAGAAGTACCAGAAAACCAAAAGCACCAGTCCAGAAATCTGCAGATCAGATTTGAAGGGGTAGAAGTTGGATTTTCGAAATTATGACTGCACTAGCTAACTCGGCTCAGCCTAGTGCATCTATCCCCTGGATCAGAATTTCAAAATTTGAAGTTTGAAAAATTAGGGTTTCCTCATAAAAGCCTAAGTTGCAGTTGCAGCTGCAGTCTCAGAACCAGTTGCAGTTGTAGTACCTGTTGCAGTTGCAGTTGCAGTACCTATTGCAGTTGCATCCATAGAACCAGTTGCAATCACTCTTGAAGTTTTTGGTAATGATTACCGCTGCTACTAGATGGAGCCACTACCTGCAAATGTTATCCGAGGTATGTACTCAAATATGGTTAATGGTTAAACCCTAGAGAGTATTTGTAGGAGAAGGGATCTTTTTCCATAGATCCAGAAGGATCTCAAGATCCAACACATTCAGAGGAATGATGCAACCCAGGTGTGATTATTCTAATATGCATCTATTTGTTATGAAATTATCTTGATCAGTGTTGCATGTTGAAGCTATGATCAAATCATTAAGAGGATTAAAAGTTGATCATAGAGCTTATCCTCTAACCTAATCTTTTGTCAAGATAGCATATTGTCTTAGTACAACAGACAAGTTGAAGAAAGTACTCATCACTTGAGTGAAGGAGACCTGGAAGAAAAGCAAGCACTCACTCTTGAGGACAAGGCTCCAAGTTTGATTAATCAAGATTCAAAGGTACATATGACAAGCTGATGACTTTAGTTGAGATAACAATCGTCATAAAGCATTATACTTGATAGCATGTGAGAATATATATGTAAATACTTTGCCTGATATGACTAACACCTCCTCTAGGAGAAACCTCGTGTGTTAGTTTCAGATTGCCATGGAAGAATTCTTGGTCACAACACTAAGAGAGTGTTGACCTCATTTTGTATTGTATTCCTTACCTTTAATCTTTGCTAAATTATAAGTAATAATCTCTAAAGGAGCTATTGTGATGATTTTTCATGCTATTGCTTTATATTATCAAGAAGGATATTATTCTTGCTTGTTGTTTTGTTGACCTTTCTCCAGGTCACATGAGGAATCTATAGCGAAGGTTGCAGAAGGCAACGTGCTAAAGAAGAAATCATAAATGAAGCAATCATCGGTGGAAAAGAAGAAGGTGGGTCACTCAGAAGCTTCCATGACCCACGCTATTGAAGAATCCATGTGAACTCTAGAAGATTAGCTCACATCAACTACAAGGCACTACCATACATATGCAAAGTTGTCACAGGTTTACCAAAAATCAAAGGTGACCATGAAGGCGTATGCAATGGATGTGCACAAGGGAAGAACGTCAAGAACCCATTTCTGAAGAGGGACAACAAGGCAGAAGGAGTCCTAGAACTCATTCATTCAGATGTATGTGGCCCAATGCCATCATCCTCCAATAATGGTTATGTATACTATGTATCATTCATTAATGATTATTCTCATAAAAGACCTGGATATATTTGAAGCATTCAACAATATCAAGGAATTCAAAGCCTTGATAAGAGAACCCTTATGTAAGAAAGATTAAGATACTCAGGTCAGATAATGGAGGAGAATATACCTCAAAAGAATTCGTGAATATCTGCAAAGATGTTGGGATCAAGATATCCAACAAAATGGTGTAGCTAAATGGAAGAACAGAACCATGCTGGAAGTTGTGAAGATCAAGATCTTCCTATGTGCTTATGGGCAGAAGCAACAATGGCAGCTATTTATGTGCAGAACCGATTGCCCCATAGTGCACTTGGGCTCAAGACACCGGAAGAGATGTTCACTAGAAATAAGCCAGAGGTAAGCCATCTCAAAATATTTGGCTATCCAGTGTTTATCCATATACCAAAAGAGAAAAGAAACAAGCTGGAGCCCTCTAGAAAGAAGGGAATATTTGTGGGATACTGTGAGGTATCCAAGGCCTTCAGAATCTACATACCTGGTCACCGCCATATTGATATCAGTAGGGACGTGACCTTTGATGAAAAATCTGCACTTAAGAAATTGAGAAGATGTCAGCTTGAAGAAGTATATGAAGAGAAACCTGTAAATCCTAGGATTGCAGAATCAATGAGGGAGGTTCCCAGAGCTACAGAACTAGTGAGGGAAGTCATAACTTCCCCTGATGAGGAACTTCTAGAAGACCATGATATAGTAGAAGTTCAAGAACCTCCTCAAATGACCTTCTCCCATAAAAGAAAGCCTGCTTGAGAGCTTATTCAAGATGGAGAGAAGTATGGTGTTCCAGAAGGAACCTCGAGACAAGTGAAAAGACCAAAGCCATTCTCCAGTTACACAGATTTGATATGTGATCTCCCAAATGAAGAGCCTACCTACTCTGAAGAAGCCATTTAGAGAAAAGAATGGGCAGATGCCATGACAGAGGAATACCAATCCATAATGAAGAACGAAGTATGGGAAATAGTTCCCATATCGAAGAATAAAGATGGGGTATCCTACATATGGCTCTTCAAAATAAAACATGTTGTTGATGGAAGTATTGAGAAGTATAAAGCAAGATTTGTCTCTCGTGGCTTTTCCCAGAAGGAAGGAATAGACTATGAAGATACATTCACTCCTGCGGCCAGATACACTTCAATCAGAACCATTATAGCTCTTGCTACCAAGATGAAATGGAGGTTGCATCAGATGGATGTGAAGACAGCTTTTTTGAATGGTGTCATTGATGAGGAAGTGTATATAGAGCAACCCCAAGGATTTGAGGTTGAATATAGGAAGCCTCATGTCTATCGATTGAAGAAAGCCTTATACGGATTGAAGCAAATTCCCAGAGCTTGGTATGGCCGTATATACAGTTTCTTGACGAGCTTGGGCTTTACCAAGAGTAAAGCAGATTCAAATCTCTACTTCAAGATCATGGATAATGAACCCGTAATATTACTACTGTACGTGGATGACGTATTCTTAACTGGAGAAGAAAATCTCATCATTGAATGTAAACAGAGACTTGCCACAGAATTTGAAATGAAAGACCTTGGTCTAATGCATTACTTCTTAGGCCTTGAGGTATGGTAGAGTCCAGAAAGAATCTTCCTTAACCAAGGGAAGTACACGGTCAAAATATTAAAGAGATTCAACATGCTAGAATACAAGTCCATGAATACTCCCATGGAAGCAAAGATGAAGTTGTTGGTTGATACTTCGTCAGACTTGATAGATGCCACTCTGTACGGACAGATTATTGGATTGTTGATGTACCTCACAAACACCAGACCAGACATCTGTTTTGCAGTGAACACCTTGAGTCAGTTTCTGGTAGAGCCCAGACGTGTTCACCTAGTGGTTGCAAAACATGTGATGAGGTAACTTAAAGGTACAGTGGATTATGGTCTCAGCTATGATGGAGATCATGACTTTACATTGAGTGGATATACCGATGCAGATTAGGCAGGAAGCGTTGCTGACATAAAAAGCACTTCCAAATGATGTTTCAGTTTGGGATCAACTATGATCTCATGGCAGAGTAGGAAGCAATCCAGTATTGCTCTCAGCACAATGGAAGCAGAGTACATTGCTGCATGTTCTGCTAGCTGCGAAGCTATATGGCTTCAAAAGTTGCTGACATGCCTATTTGATTTGGAGATGAGAGCAACCGTGATTCTATGTGACAATCAAAGCTGTATTAAAATGATAGAGAATCCTGTGTTCCACGACAGGTCGAAGAACATAGATATCTTCTATCATTTCATCTGCGACATGGTATAGAGAGGAGCCTTGAAGCTCTAGTACATTAGCACAGATGAACAAGTTGCTAATGTGATGACTAAGCCCCTATCTCGTGTAAAGTTTGAACACTTTCGAGATAAGATTGGTATTGTCCGAAAGGACCTTCCCTGAAAGGGGGAGTAGATGTATTCCTTTCTTTTGACCTCACTGTTAGACGTAAAGCAAGATGAGTCATGCTTCTGACCTCGTTGTTAGATGTAAAGCATGACGTTGTGTGATCCTTGCTTCTGACCTCACTATTAGACGTAAAGCAAGATGAGTTATTCTTCTGACCTAGTTGTTAGACATAAAGCATAACGCCGCTGATTCCTTGCTTCTGACCTAGTTGTTAGACGTAAAGCAAGATGATTCATGCTTCTAACCTCATTGTTAGACGTAAAGCATGACACTGTGTGATCCTTGCTTCTGACCTCGT
The DNA here is from genome assembly GCA_032191745.1 of Picea mariana. Taxonomy (NCBI): domain Eukaryota; kingdom Viridiplantae; phylum Streptophyta; class Pinopsida; order Pinales; family Pinaceae; genus Picea; species Picea mariana. Next base: position 151,610 of record JASDQU010099881.1, on the reverse strand, counting down.
TGTTAGACATAAAGCAAGATGAGTTATGCTTCTGACCTAGTTGTTAGACATAAAGCATAACGCTGATGATTCCTCGCTTCTGACCTCATTGTTAGACATAAAGCGAGATACTGATGTGTTCCTTGCTTCTGACCTCATTGTTAGACATAAAGCAAGATGAGTCATGCTTCTGACCTAGTTTTAGACATAAATCATGACGTTGTGATTCCTCGCTTCTGACCTAGTTATTAGACGTAAAGCGAGATGATGATATTACTTGCTTCTAACCTAGTTGTTAGACGTAAAGCAATATATGTCTGACACTGAGCTACTAGCTTAACCGTTGTGACATTGAGCTAGTGTAGTACTGTGATGTGCCAGCCTAGTGCTTTGATGAGGTATCATTTTTACTGATATATATTTGATGCAGATGATGATAGCATTATTTCGAGAATGATGATGCTGCTGATGAAGAAAACTTTTGATGACTCATAAATGTGCTAGACAATTGTTCAAGATGATATTGACGATACTGTCCTCCAGATGCCACTGATGATGCAGACCTCTCTCGCCTGATGCTGATGAAGAATACCCTTCTTGTTAAGGGGGAGTGTTGAAATAATGTAACAGCGAAGAACATTCTTATTATTATTTTGTTATTGGATTAAATCCCCATTGTGGATTAATCATGTCATTATTATTATTATTGTTATTGGATGAATCCCCATTGAGGATTAATCATGTCGGTAATTGTATAAGGAACAAATCCCCTTTTGCGGATTGGTCATTGGACAATTACAAAGTGCAGAATAAGAAGTCGGCCCCAGCAATTATAATGGAAGACCCATAATTAATTAAAGGTGGGTTTACCCACCCAGAGTGAGAGGTCATCCCTGCCAGTTGTGACCTTTCACATGTGCCATTCTTGTATAAATAAGAGGCTAGTGCTTCACTTCAAACACACACTTCACTTGCTCGTTCTCTTATGAGGAAAGATGCAATTACAGGTTGGAGAGAGGAGAAGAAGGGTGGCGCATCTCTTGAGGAGGAATTTTCTGTATTGGTTTGAGTTATCTCTTGAACATTGTATAAGCTATTTATGATAAGGAAGTTTTGTTGGGTTTTCTTCCCCTAGAGGGTTTCCTAGGATAAATGTTTTGTCTCTTGTGGATGTGTATTTCTCAGTGATCTTGTTCTTATGATGCTCTTATCTATTGAAATGAAAAGAACTATAATAATGGCATAAACATTAACATAAATCCCAGGTTCAACAACTCCTTCAGTTTCATTCTTAACTCCTGTAACTCCGGGGTCGACATACGATAAGGAGTTCTCGTTATTGGTTCAGTCCACGATTTTAGGTTTATGGTAAAATCCAATTCCCTCTCTAGTGGCATCCTAGGTAAATATTTCAGGAAGACTTCTTCAAACTCTCTCACCACTGGAAGGTGTTCTAGATGTCCTTTTAATCCCTTCTCGTTTAATGCAAAGATCGCATAAATATTACATCCCTTGCACATTCTCTTTTGTAGCTACAAGGAAAAGATGAACCTCAAGGAAACTCCCTGGTTCCATCCTATAATTAGGTGTCTCTGTCCCTCATCATTGACCAAGATCAATTGTTTCATCTTACAATTGAGTATTGCCTCATGCAATTCCAACCAGTCCATACCGATCATGACATCATAAGATCCTAAGATCGTGACGTACAAGTTGGCCCTGGTGAAAAACTCTCCCAAGTTAAGGATATAGCCTGTAACCCTTCCTCCAACCATATGTTTGGCTCCTGAAGCCATCTCTACAAACATAAACTCATCTTGTTCGACTGCCTTAAACTAAATCCTTTCTAGCACTCCACAAGAATGAAACTCTCGGTAGCACCGAGATCTATCAAATACTAAGCGTCTGGTTAGCGATGGTACCTGACGTCTCGAGCACAGTCGAATGGTGCTTTGCCTGGCGGTTATTCATCGCTATAAGAATTTGATGGGCCTTTCCCAAAACTCCCATGGTAGTGGGTCTGGATGATCCAGATGCTCTAGCCCTTTCCTCTGGGCAATATTACTGGTCATGTGGCTCCCCACAATCCAACAAACTTTCTTCAGTCCAGTAATCTTGGTACTTGAAGTAGAAGCTAAATTCTAACAATAAGGCCAAACTTGAACTTTTTGACCTTAAGTTTCTGGGTAATTTGGTGTGGAGCATACTGAATTAGCTCCAAAATGGGCCTCATACTTAGGAACCCTGCAGTTGCCTTATAACAAGGTGTTGAACTCGTTGACTTGACGCTCCACGAATTCCTCAAAAAGATACCTCTCTTTGAACCATTCCTTGAATAGTTCCCAAGACACGTCATCGACAACCAAGTTCAAATGCAGCAAGAGCGTCTTCCACCATAGAAGAGAGCTCCCCTTCAATTGAAGATCGCCATGCAGACCTTCGTGCTAGAGTTCATAATCATGAAGCGTGAAGCACAACACCTTGCTCTACAACTATGCATTTATGACACAACCGTCGACAACACTCATGGACTCAAGACTCAACTCTCTCAAGTTCTCATTGGATGCTAATGGTACTAGATAGGGCACGCTATGGACCATCAGGGGTATAGGTGCCTTGGCCTCATCTCAGTACCGATGGTGAATCAAGGATCTTTGAAATTACCTGGAAGGGCCTTGTCAGACTGTCATCATCCCTTACAACAAGAGAATCCATCTCAAAGACATTATATTCCCCTTGGGGGTTCAACTCTGAGGGTATGAGAACTTCTACAGGTGTCGCACCTCCTTCCATGGAACCACGTTCTGAACCTCTGAGGTGTCCTCTAAATGTGATCACGACATGGACTCGTTAAGGTTTTTAATTAACACAAATGTTAATACTGAGGGGCTTATTGTAGTGGAAATCCTGGCTATCCACAGTCATAGGGTTGAACCCACTCTAATACCATATGTAACGGTCCCATCGTTAAGACTACAAGCGAAGCAGAAAGTGCATTTTCTTTTTTTTAAGGTAGGAAACCACGACGACAGTTAAACAATGAAACTTGATGATGAACACCACACATGAAAATCAAGTGACAAACAACAATGACTCAGCCTACTAGCACATCAGGTAATTGGATGAAACATGCAATAATCAAAGGATGGATAAAAACGAGTACCCGCCCGACACCAACAATATGTCCAATAGCTAGATACCTCAACGATGTGCAGTACCAAACCCAATGAGGCATTACGACCAATACCAATAACCCTTACAACGAACAATGCCCACATTGGGAAGCACTGACTCAGGCTCGGTTGTCGTTTGCCTCATATCTATCAGGCGTGCAATGATCTCCTCATCAGGAATCATGTCATCACGATGTGATAGGCATGACGGTAACCCAAGAAACATTTAATGCACTAGGAGACCGAATTAATTGAAAATAAGACTAGACCCATGCACCCAAGCAACAGGTTGACAAGACGCAAGAAAACATCCTCACTTAAAATGCACAAGTTGTTAAACGACTTCACCACAACCATTACCCATTCTCCGTTGAGAAATTTATTTATTAACTTGGCAAGGAAACCATTTAATCTAAAGTGACCAAGTTAAAGGACTAACATATTAGGATGATAAATAATAAATTCTATATAATTACAATTAATCTAACATTTGCCAAGTCATATTATTGATATAGGAAATGAATGACATAAGTCATAATTGTAAGAGAGAAGTTTATATAACACAAGTGTTTATTTACAACTCTAACCCCTTAGATTTAAAAGTGTGGAAGAGTAGAGCAATTTTGATAATAGAGGAGTGATAAGTGTAACATTCATGGTTGGTCCCTTAATGTATTTTTAAATGAAGGATCCTAAAGTAACTTTGGTGGGTGATTGTGGAGTTTGGGTTTAACTTTAAATTAAAACTAGATACATTTACTACACTAGTGTTTTCAGAAAAATATCAGTAGTTTAATAAAGGTAAGGGTGTGGAACCCAAATACAAATCAAAGAGTGAGAAAAATAAAACCTTCCCCTACTAAGTTGGGCAACTAACGATCGTGTAATATCCTAGGTTAAAGTAGATTTTCTACAGAGATAAGTAAGAGAAATTTTTAATTGTATAAAACACAATACCTCAAAATGCTTTGCAGAAGAGAATTTCTCGCTAGGATTTCCACCTGGATGACTTAATAACCCAGAATTTCCACCGTGGCATTATTCTTAACTCTGAGATTGAGTAGAAATTGAAAAACGAAGGCCTCCATTTACGATAGTTATAGAATGTTAATTATTAGGGTTACCCATTCCATTTTTGAGATTGCTATTATAACTATGAAATAGTTGTCTTAATAACAGGAAACACAGAGTTCGTTCTCTAATTGAAATATAATCAATCCATCACAAAAAGTTGCCCGACATCTGCATGCCAATTCATTGTCTGTACCAACGATGTTCTTAACATGTGTATATTTAGTGAAAACACCATCTAGCAATACATGCAAAAATGAAACACACTAAGGATATCATTGTCTTAATTCCAGGAATTATCAACATCGAAATCTACGGAAATGTAGATAAAAATATAGGAAGTAAAATTGCTATCCAGGGTGATTCACTGTCCACTGCAAGGCTGGGTAGTGAGGATATTGTTTTCCAAAAATAGATCGCTCTGTAAAAGTATTTTCAAGAAATTAAAAATCTCCCAGAAAGATCTCTACCGACAAATCAGGGTGTGTCAAAGATATCACGGTCATTCCCAGTAAAAATTTGTTGAACTAAATACCTCACTTGCAGAGTAGATAAATGATATTACTGTCATTGAAATCTATGAGACTATGGAGGTACAATAATGTATTTGTTGTGTATTACATTATTTATAAAATTGCTACATTAAATTGCCCCCAAGGATCGTGGTCTAGGTTGTTGTGTTTGGAGTATGTGTAACAAACAGATTAAAATCTATCTTTCTGTAAAATACAAGAATGCTACCCCTTTTTGTAAAATAAAAACGCTATTATTCATTGTAAAACACGAGAACCTTGTTCAACAAGTATTCAAATGTAGTCACAAACTTACAACTAAAATAGGAGTCCATAAGGTTCAATTGGCAGTCAATATTACAATGAAATCGTGGTCAATAATCTTTAAATTTGTTGGGGTTAACATCACAATTTTTTTTGTTGTCTTTCAAATATGAAAAAGAATTGAACGATGGCTATGATATATATATCTTCAATGCTTCCAGTACAACAATGTATAGACAACCTTACAATAAAATCGCCGCCCAATATCTATATATATCTTAACATTATAATGTTGTCTAATAAATCTATGAAATTCGTAGACACCCAATATATGAAAAAAATACTACGATTTAATTTGGCAGTCTAAATACAATGTAAAGGTTGTCAATTCAGTGACGAAACAGTCTCAATTCGTCTTCAAATATTAAAGTGCAGAGGTATAAAAATATGCAGATAAAATTGTCGTCAAATAAAATGAAACACATAGTTAAGTTGCAAGGGAGGTATTACAATGCATAATTAATTTATCTAGCAATATATAAAAACACAGAGTTAAAATTTCATGGTTGAGGGTGTTGAAATGCAGAAAACACTAAAAAGAGTTTTCAGATGCTGAGAACAATTAGGACACAGAGAAGATATACCAAGTAGAGAACAAAACAAGGTGGAGATCAAGCGTGAAGATAAGAAGGGGTAAACTGTTGGGAAAACACATCCTTCGCTCATCATCCACTCACAAAAAAGTAGGGTATTAGAATCTATAGGTTGTTGTGCACCAAAGTGATGACCGTCGATTCGACTCTTGGTTGACTGCTCAAGCGTGGATTGATGAACTAGGGATGAGGATGAAAATATCAGCTCTTCACCAATCAAAAAAACCAAAGGACAGTCACAACATATAGGGATTGAATGCCAAGGGAATCAATCAACAACGAGCTGAAGGCTATGGGGAAATTAAGTTATTAATTAAAATGTTAAGTCAAACATTTTCTTGACCCAATTAAAAATACAAAATTGAAAGCATCAGGTATAATAATAGTCTACCATGCAGAATCAAAGTAAGCATACTGTAGCCCAAGTCATCCTCTTTGAGTCGTTATCCCATGTGCTCCATGCATCTCTTTCTTGCCGACCGATGAGACTTCACTGGTACCTCCCAGCCAACGCTAAGGGAAATCTTCTTCCCCATTAGCCCCTCGAGCCACAAAGGGGCCACACACACTGAACCAGAGAACAACTATCTCCCAGCTCGCCTTGCAAGGTCGAGCTACCACTCCTCACCGAGCTGGGTATCCCAACTCCCACAAGCTAAGTCAATCAAATTTAAAATTCTATAGTGTAACATTACGCATGACAGAAAAGATCCATCATCCTCCTCCTCCCTCCTTTACAGAGAGTTTCTAAGTCATTTACTTTCCAAAATTACCATTTAATTTATTGTTCCATAATTTAATTCATAAAAATACTTCCCGTACATGTGTCACCCATCCCCTCCATTACACCATAAATTAATTTCATTCATTAATTAATTACTCCTATTTCTTCACCCACCTAAAAACATTCCTAGAATCACTCCTAGCTGTCCCCATATTCCCTTACACATTTTAATGACTTACCCCCTTACTAATTCACTAGTTGACTTCAATTTAGAAAGTTCTTAAATGCTAGATACCTTACTAAGTTAGTCTTTCTACTTTTTCCTTATGTTTCCCTTTCTTTTATGTTTCCCGTTTTTTTTTTCCTGGTTTCCTAATTCTTTTGAATTTCCCTCTTTCCCTTTTCAGTTAAAACTGAAATTGGCAAGTGTAGAAAATTACCTTTTTCCTTTTTTCTTTTTTAATTAATAAATTTTTAATTAGCATATGTAACAAAACAATTATTTCCCCCCTTTTCCCCCTTTTTTAAATTTTATCCCCCAAAAGATTTTTATGAATTAATCGAATTGCTTACCCCCTTCTTGTCACATGATTAATGATGATTATCAATATTATTTATTTATTTTTATTTTTATATCAATATATATTTTTTTATCACAAGTAACCCTAGACCTAGACTTGATTTTCTTAGGCTGAGTGACATTTTATTAGGGAAATTGTTTTAAATCTTTCTCACCACATTATTCGTTCTTAGGCCATATAGGTTTATTCATTTATTATTTAACAACGCGATGTGCCCTTCAGGATGCACTAGGTGCTGCAAGGGTGCCACTCACCTCATTCTGTTTCCCTTGCGCGACGTGCCCTTCAGGACGCACTACATGCTCCAAAGTTGCCACTTGCCTCTTTCTATTTTTCTTGTGCGACGTGCCCTTCAGGACGCACTACATTCTCCAAGGGTGCCACTCACCTCTTGACTGACTTGGTAGACATAAAAAACCCCTAGATTCAATACTCTGCTTGGTGATCTTGTGAGAGAATAAGGGCCTCTAAGGAATATTGCCCCTGCCTTATTGCGCACCCCTTAGAATAATCGTGAGTGGCTGTCACAGTCTACCCTCATGGTGTCATGGTTCTTCTTAGACTAGGTAATCATTAACCTATAGTTCGATCCATGGCGAGAGTGTTAGTAGGCTGTGGTAGAGCTATTGTCCACACCTCTCCCTCAACGTCTCAGGTAGTCATGCGTGACCCCTCTACTCCACATGTGATTCTGGTCAACAATCTATCGTCATCCCCAATAGTCCACTCCTTGACTTGATCCGAAGTCCAAGAGCTTCATCGATGCATTTGCATCCTCGAGGTCCAAAATCCTGCACACTCAGGAGAACCGAGTCAATAGCACCTGTCTATATCAATACATCAAAATAACATGTCATCTTATCCATAATGCCTCATAAGCATAATCAAATGCCCAATAGTATAAAATTATGGATCACTTGCAAGAAAGTGTCCTCAAATAATAAGTTCACTCAGTGCGAGCAAGAGCGGGATGTTACAACATTTTCCCAGTACACTTAATCAATTGTCTCTGAGTCCCAATCTTCTAGAAGCCATAACATGAGCTTTGGGTGTCGTAACCATGGAAAATTTATACTGTTGTAAATGTGTTTCGACAAAGAATATGATGGTATAGGTTAGAAGGAATGAAAGTGGTCACATGTTTCCCAAAAATTGAAATATTAGTACGCTTCATTTTTAATGGGCTTGCATGACAACTCAACTTCATGAGCTCATATATTGAGATTTGGGCGACAGATTTGAGAAAAAATTATATATTTGGAAATATAAAATGATTAAAATCACATCTGAAGTGATTTCCATGGCTAAAAAATTGATTATCATTTCCACAAAAGTAAAACAAAATCCCGCTCTTTAAAAGGACAATTAATTAAATTTTTGAAAAATAAAACTTGTTTAAAAAATTTTATTAAAAAAGGAAAATGACCAATTTGAAATATTTAGATGTTAATGATATAGGTTCATTAATGAAGACTTAATGATGCATCAATTAAACAGAATTATTCAAGAATAAAAGTGTATTGGAAATTCAAGAAAGGAAAAACCCTAACTACTCAAGTAGTTAGAAAATTTGATTTTTAAAGAGAAGAAGTGCTTCATTAAGGGTTCCACAATCCAAATTATCTGATGATAGGGCAGAAGATCAACGGAATAAGAAATTAAAAGCATGAATATATACAAAAACTTCTAATGAACGAAGAAATATCTCCATTTTCCCCACTCTTTCTCTTATTCTACACCATTTCTAATAGCTTTATGCTTGAATATCTGATTTGGGCACAAAGATGAGTTCTAGAGTGTTCTTCTTGTATTATTCAAAATAATTTTCTTGTATACTCATGGAGTATATAAAACCATGTATATGACTATCAAATATTTTGTAATGAAGAACATTTTTCATGAATAAAACTCCACAAAGAATTACTTTAGGCTTGGTTTCAATTGTATCTTGTAACTTTGAGTCTTAAGTATGAGATATTTGAAATTGATCGACCAAATTTCTTTTTTGATATTCATAGTAATACTCTTTTAAAAGTATTTGAATGATCAAATCATTCTCTCATATTTCTCATGAAGAATATATGGATGCATTTATATGTGATTAAGAAGACTATGTATGTGATGTTGATCAGAAAGAAATTCTGATGTTGAAGCGCTCCTTCAATCTTTTATTATTTTAAAGAGATTTCTTGTTGCACATAAATATCAGATTAGGTTATTGAAGAACCATTTTTATTGGATAAATTTGAGTAATAAATATCTAGGGTTTTCTTCATAAGAATTCTCCTAGTCGGATATATTCAAGATATACCTTTTAACCAAAGAAGAGTACCACCTCTCTAAAAATGCATGGGGATTCATATCCTCATAAGGTTGTCGTTTTGGTCGTGACAGATTCAAACATCAACAAAAGTATGATTGATGACATGACTTGAGTCCATTGTTTCCAAAATGGATAAGTACACCCATTAGTTTGTGTGGGAAAGAATCCTATAGAGAAACTTCTCAATTCACCTAAGATGTAATGAATGAGAGACTTTATTGGGTTTTTGCATAGCTCTTTTTTGAGTTTTGTTTTATAAATATGCAAGTCAACATCTTAGTAGAGATTTTGGTCTCATTACTTCAGAAGCTCTCATTTTGGAGGCCAAGGGCATTTTACTGATGATATCGTCATAGAACATTTCCAACATGTTTGTTGTTGGGTTATGTATCACATGTGGAATAATAATTTCCTTTCTATCCGGTTATCTTGTGTTATTAAGTGAATAGTTTCTTTATTATTATTACTGAATAGATTATATGTGCTTTAATTAGTTTCTTACTTTTGTTAATCCATGCTTTCTCATTTAATACATTTACCACTGTAGAATTAATTCTCTAGCTAATTATGAATCAAATGGAAAGTCATTGTATGAGGTTGATGTATATTTCCCATTCTCTATGTAATAGTTAATTTTTGGTTCCCAGAAACATGTCTATGGCTAGATTTTTTCAATAGAATTATTTCTTGGGAAAATAAAGTTATGAAATCATTTCATTTTTCATAAGAAAAAAAATAATTATATTCATGGGAGAATATACATGTTACAATCTTTCATTTCAAGCCTTGGTAGGATTTCTTCTGGGACTATACTGCCTAGGACTATATCACATATACATCTTTCTACTTCATAACATGCCTTTGAAGGCCTTTTTTAGAAAACTTGTACAAATTGTTCCATCTATCCAAAAACAATTACAACCTTACAAAAAAGAAAAAAAGACTTCTTCAGAGGTAAAATTCCATTGCTTCAGTTTTTGTTCCTTTAAATAACTCGTAAAAGTTGAAGGCTCATTTTTGCAGCTGCAATGCTTCCTTTGAGAGTTCATCTGCCTTTGTGTTCAACTCCCTCGGAATGTGATGAAAGAAAAGCCATTAAAATTATCTGAAAGTAATCTTGATGTCCCTTAGTAGTGAGGCCAACTTGAAATTTTGAATGTTGTTAAAATCCCTTGCCCAGTCGATTACCAACTTGGAACCAGTGAAAACTTGTAGCTTTGACATGTTTTTTTCTTTGGCAGTTTCCAGGAAGGTCCATACTGCTATCAGTTTGGCCCTGTTGATTGTTCTTCCCCCTGGCACATATTTGATGTGAATATAGTGGCTATGATTGATTGATGTGACGGTGTAATTCATAGGAGGAGGGATTACAATCCGAGATTTACTTTCTGTGAACTTTGCATTGAACTCTTTTTCTTTATTGATCGAGATTGCCGTAGATACCTCTGAGGGAACAAACTTATCTTTAAAAACAACATTGTTTCTTGCCCACTAAATGTTTGAGATCATAATACCAGGAAGACCTACAAATAAGGAGGTTGTTTTGTCTTGGATCCAATATCCGAAACAGTCTTCTATAGAGCCCTAGTCCCAATTGGCCTTGGTTTTTAGTTGATATTTTATTATCTGTGCAACCTTTCCTGCATAGGGACATGAGATAGAAAGGTGAGCAATGGTTTTTTTTTATTTTCCTTGAAAAGAGGACATCTGTTGGGTCCACACCATTCTCTTCTAAGGACGTTATCCCATGTCAACAATTTATTGTCTTGTGCTATCCATAGTGTCAATTTACATTTGGGAGGAGATTCTATTTTCCAATAGGGCTTCCACCACCATTTTGGGTGTATCAGATGGTTTTCCTCTAGCTAGGATTTGTAGCCCAATTTGACCAAATATGAGTTGTTTTGTGGGTTTTTAAACTAGCAAAGGGAGTCCACAGAATCTAGAAAAATTTGAAGGAAATGGAGGTGGGATTTGATCCACTTATGTGTGCACGGGTCACGATACCATTTAATATAGTATCTATGGGTGCAACCACACATTCAACCACTACCGAAAGGTTCCCCCATGGTTCCAAGTAAGACCCCCATGGGAATTGAAACTTTCCCAATAGTAAAAAACTTCTCGCTTTCCACCATTGGATCCAACACCTTTGAATAAAGTTATAAAATCATTTCTATTCATTATATTCAAGAGTTACTCTTTGAAGAAATATTTCTTTAAAATTCATTCACATTAGATTTATTTGCTACAATTTACATATGATAGAAAAGAATAAAAACATAAACACATTTGACACATATTAAAATTCCATTAAACTATTTTTGGACCATAACATGAAAAATTATTCCATTCTAAACCTAGAATATTCTAATTGAACCTCTTACTTGGATTTAAGCCACACTATTAATTTTTGGGAATCCAGCCTCAAAAACATAACCTAAATACCAATGCCACATACATTTTACATTTTAAGAAGGCATTAAAAACTCATTGAATGCCTTATTTCTATATAATTACTTTCTCTATTTATTAATAGAATCAAGACTATATCCATATATAATTACTTTCTCTATTTATTAATAGAATCAAGACTATATCCATATAGCTAGAAATATTTGGCATATACATGAATATTATTATTGTTGTTTAACTTAGATAATGAAAAACAAAAACTTTCACTTAACAACTCCCTTGTACTTTTTATAATAAATTTCTTCATTTTTCCATAAGTTCGAATAATTTTAATCCCATAAATTTCAATCATTTTAAAAGTAATTCAAAGTGAATTATCAAACACTTCATTTATCTCCTCAATTACAAATTTAATCTTATCTATACATTTCAATAATTTTAAAAGTAATTCAAAGTGAATTATCAAACATTTCATTTATCTCCTCAATTACAAATTTAATCTTATCTTCATAGAGAAATTTTTGAATTTTTATATTTTTCAAATGAATCTTTAATCGAGGAAGCAGTAAAGTAAAGTGGAAAACCAAAGTACGATACACTTAGAGTAGATTCATTTAAAATAAAAATATGGACATGTGTAATTAAATAATTTATGGTAGATATGGTATGGTAGATATGATTATGATTGAAGATAAAAAAGATTATGATTATGATTAAAGATAAGATAGGGTAGATATGCTTATGATTAAAGATAAGGAAGTTGTATTAATAGATATGATTATGATTAAGGATATTAAAGTTGTATTGTAAGGTATATGATTATAATTAAAAAAATGTAATATGGGTAGATATGTTTATGATTAAAGATAATAAAGTTGTATTAATAGATATGATCATGATTAAGGATATGAAAGTTGTATTATAAGATATATGATTATAATTAAATATGATTATGATTGAATATAAAAAAAGATTATGATTATGATTAAAGATAAGGTAGGGTAGATATGCTTATGATTAAAGATAAGCAAGTTGTATTAATAGATATGATTATGATTAAGGATATTAAAGTTGTATCATAAGGTATATGATTATAATTAGAAAAATGTAATATGGGTAGATATGTTCATGATTAAAGATAATAAAGTTGTATTAATAGATATGATTATGGTTAAGGATATGAAAGTTGTATCATAAGGTATATGATTATGATGGTTAAGAACATGTGTTTCCTCTTAAGAGGTTACAGGTTCAAATCCAGAGAAGGATCCCTTGTCCCACAAACATGAGGATCTCATACATCAATTTGATGTACTGGCTTAGCTTTAACCTTAAAAATAGATTATTATTATTATTATTAATTAGAAAAATCTAATATATATTTGTAAAAAAAAATTTAAAATTTTAAAATTTTGTTTTTAGTTTTAGTTAATTTATTTTTTTAAACCATTTTTTAATTTAAAAAAAATATATAGATAATTTATGTTCTGAAAATATTAAATTAAAACTGTATGATAATAATAAAAAATACTCACACAATTTTATGGTTTTTAATATAAATTATTATAATTTATTTTTTATTTAGAGATAAAAACATTAAAACACTTGTATTATTATTGTAGATTTATGTTTTCACCTTATAATAGTTAACTCATAGTTTAAATTGAAGCACGTGAAGTTTAAACAAGTAAATAAAATATTTAAATAATAAGAATACAATTTATAATTAAATTATATATATAATGATTTAATATATAATATATTGTTTATATATATGTAAAGTAATTGACAATTATATAATTATATAGAAAAAGTCTAAGTCTAAAATATTATATTAATATTTTGAGGAGATATGAGATATTTCGATCTTATAGATTTTTTTTTAATATTGAAAAAATATTTGATTCTAATAAAATAATAATGTATCTGTTTTGTCTATGTGAAAAAAAAAATATCATTTTTTAAATTATTTATTTATTTATTTAATTATATTCATATTATTAAGCGCATCAATAATATGATATTTATTGTTTTCTGCAAAGAATAAAATTGATAATATGAAATGCATTATATTATAAATAATGATCCCTAATTACTTTTTTAAATACTAATTATATTAATAGATAAATAAAATTGATTATTTATTAATCATGCTGCACATAATATAATATAAATTATGATTTAAGTTTGAATTCAAATCCCTAATTAACCTTTTAAATATCAATTATATTAATTAATAAATCAAATTCATTATTTATTATTCATACTACATATAATATAATAGAAACTATTATTTATTATTCATACTACATATAATATAATATAAACTATAGTTTGAGTTTGAATTCAAACAACGTCTAGCATATATGCATGTGTGCTTTTGGTTTGTGTCACACTAGAATAATGCATGTTTCAAGAAAGCTCTAGACGTCCTTATGCAATAATAGTGCCAACTTTTAATCACACCTAATCTCTTGTTTGACCTTTTTTATAGTGACACATCATATCTCTTGTTTAATCACACCTAATCTCTTGTTTAATAGTGACACCTAATCTCTTGTTTGATTTTTTTTAATCATGACCACTTAGTTGGGTGATCATTAAAAAAAATGTACCCATGACTCATTTTACCTAAGTTAATGTTAGAAAAAACATGTCTCTTTCCATTGAATGAGGCAATAATATCATTGTTCACTATGCATGAATTGATTTAAAAAAATTAAATTATTAATAATTGATCACTCATTTTTTCTAAATATACATATTATATATTTGAAAAGGATCTTAGCATCTTAACATTATAGTATATATTGAAAACTTGTGTTATTTATATATTTGAAAAGGAGCTTAACATTATAATATATATAAAACTTGTGATATGTATTTTATGTTTGATATAGTTTTAGAATAATTTATTTTATATGATTTTAATTAGTGTAATAAATATTTTGAATATCATTATTTTTCATACAAAAGAACATAAATATGAGGGTAAAAAATATATTTAATTTTATTATTTTTTATATAAAAGAACATAAATATGAGGATACATTTACAACGATCAAAGAAGAATTAAAAAATAAATCACAAATTGAAAAAACTTGTCTCATAGAAGCAAAGAGGTTAGGAAAAACAATTGAACATAAAGATGGGTTGATTCGGATTAAGGTAAGTGATCATGACCATCAAAATGACATACTCAACAAAACTCCAAGATTAAAATAAATATAAATATTTATAAATGAAGACCTCTTTCCAAAAACCCAAGTGTAAGTAAGGAAATAAGTTCAAAAGGTAAAAAAAGATAGGACGGAAGGAAAATGGGAAATAATTAGGAATCGAAATGTTGTTACTAGGGATGGAGACTAGAAAGATAATAACAAATACAAATTTGGGACACTCCAGATACTCTCATGGAATTGTCGTGGTTTTCCATGGAGAAAACAATATATATTTATTTGGATCTTGAGGGAAATTGATAATGTATTTCTAGTTGAAACTTGGAATCATTAAGAATCTAAAGTCCTCAACATAGAAGGATTTGTACTGTGGTCATCCTTCAACAAGAAACCCCCTCGTAGAGGAATTGGAGGCATAGATTTCTATATAAAAGATAACATTTCTCCTCACAATCACCTTCATAAGAAAAACCCTTTCATTTAGTACATTTGGATGGATATTTATGATATTAATGCTAAGAATATTTATCAATCTATTACTTCACACCTATCAATTCTTATTTTTATAAGAAAAACAATCTAGATAAGGATTATCCCTACAAAAACTTAGAACATGATATTTATAACCTGAGAAATGAAGGTAGTATCCTCTTTCTAGGAGAATTTAATGCTAGAATTGCAACTAATCAAGCTATTCTTCTAAGAAATGATTCTAACCCTAATCCTCTTTGGTTGTGTGAGGACAACATTCTCACAAATAGGTACAAAAGAAACTATGCGTACCTAACCGATAATTTATTTGGTACCATGCTAATTAATATATGTAGTTTTCAATATCTAATAATTTTCAATGATCTAATGAAGTGGCCAAATCATAATCAGATGAATTTTGTCCATGAGTTGAGTAGTAGTGTCATAGATTATGTTATATCTAATATCCTTCTATACAACGAAATAGAAAAGTTTAACATTTTAAATGACCATGAGAATGACTCTAATCATAGACATTTGGTGTTAACTTTGAACTTTGTCATGCACAAAATATCCATTTAAGAAAATTTTGGTAACCAAATGCAATTTATTTTTGACAAGAATAAAGTTGATCTTTTCTTAAATAACTTCAATAGTGAATTAAATATCTTATCTTATAAGAACAATATTAAAGACCCCTATCATAATTTTAAAAAGATCCTCTCTACTTATATTAACAAATTCTCTATCGAGGTGTTATGTAAAAGGAATAATAGAACAACAAGCCCTTGGTATGATAAAGAGTGTAAAAATGATAGAAACTCCATTAGGGATGCCTCTAATGAGTCCTTAAAATATGATAAGTTAAAAAGATACATGAATATAAAGCAAGAGAAGCTTTTTTAGCTATATAAGTTAGATCCTAAGATATTTTGGAGGTAAATTTAGACTGATAAAAATGAGGAAAATAATATGATCCCATTGAAGGACTGAAACTCCTACCTAGAAAATATTTATGAATCCCTATTGTTGTGGACAACATTCCAAATGTTTCTATAGAGGAAAACATATTTTCTATACAAGACATAAATTTTGGCATTAATCAACTCATAAAAGGCATCTAAGGACATTGAAGGATATCAAAATGAAATATTAAAAATCGGAGGGCCTATCCTCACCCCTCACATACACAAGATCTTCAATTTAGCAGTCAAGTAGGGATTCCCTTAACCCTAGACTCAAAGCCTCATTGTGACTATTTTTAAAAGTGGGGATAAAATAAATGCCTCTAATTATAGGACCATTATGATTAGCCCTATCTTAGCCAAGTTGTAGAGAATTATTTTGGAAAGGTATATCATCATATGGATTGAATGCCACAAAAAAAGAGCTAAATGAAAAGTTGTCTTTAGAGGATATCACTCAACTATGGACCATATTATTATGCTTAGGATCATTGCATAGGAGTTCCATAATAATAAAATCAATATCTTTTTTTGTTTCATTTATTTTAAAATTTTCTTTGACCCAATGTCTAGGACTAATTTTTGGAATAGGTTAGAAGAGATCAAAGTTCCTTCTGAGCCAAGAGTAGTTGGAGTATGGTTATATGAGAATTGTATTTCCAATTTTAGTAACATTGATGGATGGTCGGAAGAAATTAGCAGTAATATAGGAGTCAAACAAGGTTGTCCCTTGTCCCCTACCCTCTTTGAAATATACATTGAAAAGTTTGAATATTGTTTGGAAGATGCTAGTTGTACTAGCTCATAAATGTCTCTAGTATAGTCATCATCCTTCGTATTTATGCAGATGATATTGTTCTTATGGAAAAGAATCTATATGACCTTGGTAAGCAACTAATAATCCTCAAGGGCTTCTTCTCCAGTATGGGTATGAATTTGAAAAATAACAAAAAAAAAGTTATGATAAGTAAATCCCAAAATATTACCAACAATACATTCATATATGAAAACACTATCTTGGAGGAAGTGTGTTCATACAAATATCTTGGAATTGACATTCATCATAAGCTTAATTGGAACCATATCATTGAGAAAAAGATAAATGGAGGGTGGAAAGTTTATTATGGGCTTGAAAGAAAGTGTAAGCTAGTAGACCTTTGGCTATGGGATATAAGAAAAAGCTCATCTTTGATACTCTTTTAACGCATGTTATCTTATATAGATGTGAAATTTGGGGATGCAATATCTCTATAGAATCGTAGAGAAAAATATAGTAGATCCAAAATAATTTTATCAGTTATAATCTCAAAAATTAAAGGAAATACACTCTATCCTATCCTATTTTATAGAAGCAAGCCTTTCCACCATTGAGAGAATGACCATGATTCAGTATTTAATGTACAACAACAATATAAACAACATGGATGGAAAGAGGCTCCCTAAAATTGCTTTAAACTCCCGCCAAAAGCACCAGTGATTCAAATGGAGATGGAATAAATATTCCAAGTCTTGGCTAAATCATCAGGGGATATAGGAAGTTGTCATTTTGCAGAATACTAATAATATTAAAAATATTGTTATGTCTAAATTTAAGGAGAATATGTGGTGTGATAAATAATTAGAGGACAAAAGAAAATTGTAACATCCTCCTCATTACGTTAACAACTCTGATAACAGGTGCAAATTTTTTTTATTTTTATTTTTTAAAGTGTGTTCATGCGTGTAGAAAGGAAATAGACACACTTGACTCTACGTCGCCACCCGATGACTAAACAGATGCAACCACGATGATCACAACAAGAAGACATAAGGTGCACAACAAGTAACTGGAAGCATTAAACAACCATAGACATAAGGAAGAATCCATAATAGTAGAATTTACTATTTCTGCACAGGAAAGCAGGGCGTTTAATCTTAGTCCTCTGCTATGGAGAGAGAGAATGTCAGATAGGCTCCTGGTCGACTGCTCAGGCAGAAACTAGTAACCCGATGATGAACAAGATGCAAGCAAGACGAACACAACAAGACGACATACGACGTACCACAGGCAATTGCATGCATTAACGATGATCACTCAGAAATAAGTTAGACTGACTACCCATCCATCCTACCCTGCAATGGTTAGGACCTCCAAGACACATAAGCAATGCTCAAGCCCAGGTTCCCATCGATTTTAACCATTTAAGGTCTCAGGGCTGGTGACTGTTCTGAGGAACATGGAGGTGTCTACATCCCACCCGACACAAGCAGACCAAGCAATAGAATGATCTCATCCAAGTACAACAACAACTAAAGACAACCACTAACTCTTCGGATGCGCAAGTTCGAAGGACTCAGACAACGACCATTCATTGTTAAGACAAGGTATTTCCTATGACTCAAAGGTATTTAATACTAACCCAATACTCCATTGAACTCCATTAATAGACAAGATACCCAATCCAACCTTACAATAATGTAAATTTAAGTAATTGCAATCCCCCAATTACCAAATCTTAGTAATTCAAGGTACTTGGTTCAAGGACCTTACATCTTAGGTGTCATCAATAACAGTAAAATTTCAATAGCATTACAATGAGTATCAACGTCCCTTATCTTTATAATCCCATAACTTTGCATTTAAATTAACAATAAAATTAATATCATGTCACCAACACTAACATTGTATTCTTATTTTATTATTCCATAACATCCTTCCTTTACCTATGCAAGACCATATAATATAGTGGAAATACAGTCACACATTCCTACCCCAATTATGTGATCCTTTAGTATAAAGTTCCATATCAGCACTATAAGATAACAATAATGCTAAATCATATGGCCATAATAATGCAATGAAATAACATTTAAATTCATTCTATGTTATCTCATACGATTATTGCATTCCATCACTAGAATAAAATGAGTCAATTCATCTAACTTAAAGTTTTTTTTTTAAATAAAAAGAGACTAGCTAAATAGAAGATTTCCCTTTCCACTAGATCCCTCAATCCTATGTCTAAATCCCTAAACCCAACCTCACATAATACTTCCTTATATAAAATGAGAACAAAAATAATTTCTAATGTAACCATATATATATAACCTTAGAAAAACCTTTGTTAACATCAATAGAGAAGCACACATCCATTATGTCATCTAAAGTAAAAACCACATGATTTTAACTGAAGGTAGAAATAAATGCAGGCTATATATAACATCAAATACATAATGAAGATATAAATAAGTTATTCTCCAGAATTAATTTATGAAACAATTTCATGAGAATTCAGCAATAGGGAAACCACACGGGTGTGCAGCTTCTGTACAAGTGGGTGGGACGCATGGGTAATAACTGTCCAAGGGTGACCATGGTTCAGGTGTGAACTGGAAGTGATTAAAATAACCTTAAATTTACATCTCTGTTAGCTAACACTTAAAATTATATTTTCTTTATGTTGTTATCACATTGCCCCTAAGCAATCAACATTACATTCGGTATTGAACTAAATTGCAACAGAAAAAATACATTGCATTCCTGTATCTATCACTAACCCTTCATTTGCTGATTTTATTAAGATAAATTGCCAATGGAATAAGAATAAGAATTATATTACAGCGGCATTAACCTACTTAATGAATCGACAAAAGACTACCTACAAAGAATGAGAGGGCAAAGGACCAGGCCTTGAGATTAACATTGGGCGTAATGGCAAGGTACTGACACGGTATCAACAGTGAGGCGGATTTAGAGGCATAATTAAAATTTGGATAGTAAGACAGAGAAACAAAATCTAGCCGTCATTCAAGGTGCAATTTGGAAATGATCTCTCACGCTGTCAACTGAGGTAAAAGAGGCTGGTAAAAATCGTGAAGGTTGCCAGAACAAATTCAGAAATTACAAAAGGGAGCCGACGCTATTCTCCATCGTGAGTCAACATCGATACAAACAATCACCTGAAAAGGGGTTTAATGACAGTCCAAGCTCAAGGACCGATATCAATTCGTGTACAGTGAAATTTCAGTGTGAGTGACTCTCGTTGGGAAGAAAAAAAAACATTTTCGTTAACAGAAAAATAAACACGTTGAACCATTAGTGCGAATTCGAAAATGCATCCTATACCTATAATTATAGCTTGGATTTAGATGGTAAGGAGATGTTTGTGGTAGGTTTACTAAGTCTGGAATGGTTTGGGGTCGCCAAAATCAAATTTTCCTGACTAGCTGTTGAGAAGGGGCAGTATAGCTTGCGCAGACTGAGGATGAACGATGCTAAAACGGTTAGCAGTCTACCCACACACAGTCAACCATGGAAACCCTTGGATGACTTAAATCTTGTAAGAAAAACAATCACACTCAAAAAAAATAGTGGATCAAGGTGGTAGTCTAGCTAGAATCAAAAAGTCAAATCAGAAGTTCTGGATTCGCCCTTGCGAGTTAGGTAAAATCGTGCGGGTAAAAACGTGGTTGAATGACAAAAATATAGAAGACGTTTTCCAAGTAAGGTATAACGCCATCAAGTAACCATTCACAGAGGGAGTTCATTCAGCCACTACAAACATAGAACGAATTTCAAAAATTCTTCTGGACAAAACGAAGGTAACCTATAAAATCCCTATAGAGCGAATTGTCATTTAACACATACCTATTGTACAACATTTCATTAAAACTACAACAGTAAAGGCTAGAGACGGTAACACTTTACATCGAAAATTTTAGATTCGAAAACACAGTATCCATAATTATACAATAGCGTATAGTAAGGCAGACGCGTAGGGATCTCAGTGAAAGGAAAAAGGGATGAAAAACTTGGTAAAACCACGGAGGTATCATAAAAACACCATTCCAATGTTAATGCTACAGCTATTGGTTTATTTTCTCCCTATTCGCGCAGTAAATTCCAATTTTAATTACTATAATCACCTCTTCCATTGCTATAGTAGAATTAAAGTGTCAATCCATCACAGGAGTAATAAGACAAAATTGAATGGCATCAAGCTCCAGAAAGAATACATCTATGCACAGTTCAACATACAGATTCAAGCATAAATTCCTAATGCATTCTACTCTACCAAAGTACAATTCATACCGTTGCCCTTTCGCTTGCTCCATGTGTCGTCCATGTGCTCTGTGCCACTCCTGCTCCGTGTCGCTCCCGCTCGCTGACCGTAGAGACTACACCAGTACCTCCTAGCCAATCGCTAGGGGCACTCTACTTCCTCCTTAGCCCCCCGAGCCGCAAAGGGGCGACACACAATCCAAATGGTCTATCTAGCTTCCCAGCTCGCCTCGCAAGGCCAAGCTACCACTCCTATCCAAGATGGAAAATCCCAACTCTCCACAAGTAATCAGTCAAGTCACAATTCTGGTAGTGTAATGTTACGCTAATAGCCGATCCCCTTATTCCTCATCTTCCTTTTCTTTTATAGAGTTTTTCCCACCTCCAACTTTCCCTAAATCACATTTTAATTAAGTCTTAATACAAATATTCTAAATATTCTCATTCGCACAAGTGTCGTCCATCCCCCTTTTCCTCAAATGATTATTTTCTTTAAATTATTAAATTACTCATTTCCCTCACCCACCTAGAGTTTCTCCTAAATTTCCTCCTAGGTGTTCCTAGATCCCCTTACATGCTTTAAATACTTTCCCTGAAATGAAGTTGCTAATTTTAGTTCATTTTAGAAGGTTCTTAATTGCAGATTCCTTACTATGTTGACCTCGCTTTTTACCATAAGTTCCCATCTTTCCTTTGTTATGTTTCCTCCATTTACTTAGTTTCCCAATTCTTATTATTCCCTTCTTTACCCTTTTTATTAAACCCAAAATGGCAGTTGCGCTATTAATTCTTTCCCTTTTATTATTTATTTAATATCTTTTGTACTTTCACAAGTTAAGAATTAATTTCTTCTTTGAAAATTTTTAAATCCCTTGGTTTTAATTAAATTCTTACTCTCTCCATTTACCCCAAGAATTTTATGAAGACTAAACTATTACTTAAATGGGTTTTTTTTTTAATTTTTATTTTTATTCTAGGGTCTTTTTCTTAAGGTTAGACTAAATTTTTACCCTAAATTTTTTTAGATTTAGGACTTAGATTTTGAACTGGGCGACACTTGGTTAGGGAAGTTGTTTAAGGATTTCTTAAGGCATTAATGTCTTAGGGCCATCTAGGTTTGTTTCTTCATCATCATCCACGTGATGTGCCCTTCAGGACGCACTACGTGCTCCAAGGGTGCCACTCACCTCATTCATTTCTTTTGCGTGACGTGCCCTTTAGGATGCACCACGTGCTCCAAGGGTGCCACTTGCCAACTTGACTAATTGGTAGACATCTATAACCCCTGGAGTCAACACTCCGCTAGATGAACTTGTGGGAGACTAAGGGCTCTAAGGAATAAGGCCCCCGCCTTATTGCACGCCCCTTAGAATCATCGTGAGTGACTGTCACAGTCTGCCCTCATGGCATCGTGGATCCTCTTGAACTAGGTAATCGTTAACCTACAGTTCGAGCCATGGTGGGAGTCCTAGTAGGCTGTGGCAGGGCTGTTGTCCACACCTCTCCCTCAACCTCTCTAGAAATCATGTGTGGCCCCTTTACTCCATATGTGAGTATGGTCGGCAAGCTATCGTCAGCCTGCACCATCAACAATCATGTCAGAACATGTCAGCATCATATCATCAAATCAGTGAAATATCACAGTAAATAAATCAACCCAAATAGTAGACTCCCTGACTCAATCCGGAGTCCAAGGGGTTCCATCAATGCCTCTACATCCTCAAGGTCCAAAACCCTGCACACTCAATAAAACTGAGTCAATAGCACCTGTCTACGTCAAAACAGTAAAACATCATGTCATCTATCATAAAGCATCATAATCAAGGATAAATGTTTTAACATCATAAAAGTCCAAATCACTTGCGAGCAATTGTTCTCAAAGAATAAGTTTTCTCAGCACACCAGAGCAGGATGTTACATACACCCCCTCTAATTATTTATGTGGTGTGATAAATAATTAGAGGACAAAAGAAAATTAGGATACTACAAGGAGGTGTTCAACCCTAACCTGAAGGACAAAAATTATATCTTGGCTATGAATAACACAAAGAATAAAAATCAACATTACTAAAATTCAAACCAACTCCCATGAGATACATAGAAAAATTGGGCATTGGACAATTCCCAAAAAACCATGGGATGAGTAAATCTATCATCTCTGTGAGACTAAGAGGGTGGAAGATGAAAATCACTTTCTCCTGGATTTCCCTATGTATAATCAGATTATATCGCAGTTTCAAAATATATATCACAATACTGACCTTCCTAACCACCTAATTCATTAAAACTATGGTGATCTTGGAATGATTTTCATAAATGTTGTTGTTTTTAGATTTTTGTGGTGACTATTTTCAAAGACAGAAATAAAATTCTAAATAAATCTACGTAATTTGTTATATTTGTTAAGGTCCAATAGACCCAATTTGGTATTAGTGGATGTTAATCATCATCATCATCATATACATATTAAAAAAAAATATGTTAAAACATATGGATTGTACGAAGAAACTAAAAAATTTAAAGAAAAAGTTATCAAACCAAGATTGGTCTATTAGACCCTAAGAAAGGTAAGAGATTACTTGGAATTCTTTAGAATTTTACTTCTTTGCTTGAAGAGAATTAGGAGAAGAATTCCAAGATCGTTGTAGTTTTGATGACTTAGAAGATTAGGAAGGTTGATATTATGACAACTATTTTGAAATTAAAGATCTAATTTGGGTATATGTAGGGCACTCTAGGAGAAAGTGCTTTTCATCTTCAACCATCTAAGTTTCACAAAGGTGATAGATTATTTCATGCCATCGTGTCTTGGGAATTGTCCAACATCTATTTTCACTATGCACCTCATGAGAAATAGTTCTTATTTTAGAAATATTGATTATCTTCCTTAGCCTAATCAAAATAGAGAGGTACTATTGATCTTCAAGATTATGGTTAACCACCTCCCTATAGTATTTCATTTTTATTTTATCCTCTAATTCTTTATCACACTAAATATTCTCCTTAAATTTATCTTTAATAATATTTTTAATATCATCAGTATTATACAAAATAACTTCTTCCTTTATTCCCCAATGATTTAGCCAAGACTTGGAACATTATGCCATCCCCTTTTGAGCCACTTGTGATTTTGTCTAGAATCTGAAGCAATTTTAAGAAGCCTTGTGTCATCCATGTTTTCTATATTGTTCTTGTACATTAAGTGCCTAATCATAGTCGTGATTTCAATAGGGGAAAGACTCACTTTTATGAGGAGGATAGGATAGGGTGTATTTCCTTTAATTTTGAGATTATAAGTCATAAAATTGTTTTGGATATCCTTTATCTTTATCTAGGATTCTCAAGAGATATTGTATCCCAAAACATGAGATCTATATAAGATAACGAGAGTGAAAGGAGACTCAAAGAGGAGATTTTTATTATCCCATAGCTAAAGGTTAACTAATTTAGAATTCAAGTGTGTAGATTTATACAGTTAATCATAATGTATGAGCTTGAGATTTATGGAAAACACTATGTCAGAAGTTGTTTAGAAACATCCAATGTTTCTAGTGAGCACTCCACCCATAATCAAGGACAATTTAATCTCTAAGATGTTAAAAAAGGGTGGTGAGGCAAAGTATTTAAAGGAAAGAAGATGATCATTGGGGCCGGGGGGGGGGCGAATAAAAATGAAAATATTGATAACTTACTGAATAAGGTTGTTAGGTCGTCAGGTCTAAAATTGATATAAAAAGGTATTAAGATATGGTGTTGAGATTAGATATTAAGATATTGAAATATCACAATAATTGAATTATGAAATCACTCTTGACGAGAAAAGAGGATGTAATCGTGAAGATGGATACAAACTTAGCCAATATTGGAAGCCCACCATAAATCCCCTCAGTCAGTACATCCCTCCCCTTATATTTATTTTTAATTTACTTTTTCTCTCTTTCAAGGGATCTCCTCCGTGCTCCTATCTCTTTGGACCTATAATTTGTTTTTTCTTTTTTCTTTGTTGTTTTGGTTCTTTACCCTATTCTAGAAACTTTTTGAAGTCAATTTTTTTTCTTACCTTAATCTCCACCTTTCCTTTGAATAACATAATCTCTATAATTTCATTAGATTATTATTTTTAATTTCTCCATTCAACATGGAATTCTACCTCGTTTTGAACCTTCTTTTAATACAATTTAGTTTTTAAACCCTATCTTCCTCCTCTATTCAATTAATTTTCCTCCAAATTTCCTTTTTTCCCTCTTCTGTCACATCGTATTATAATAATTTAATATTGAAATATTTTAATAATTGTATATTTAATATTTTAATATTTTAATAATTGTATATTTTATATTTTAATATTTTAATATATGTATATTTTATATTTTAATAGTT
>JASDQU010099881.1:105240-117340 GCA_032191745.1 Picea mariana | reverse complement strand
GATATTGCATTTGATTATAGGGAGGGTAACTCATTTGATTGAAAGAAGGATAGTTATTCCAATGATTAGAAGATGTAAATGGCATGTTAGGATTCATACCTTGTCCCCGCGGTTGCCATTGTCTTCTCTGTGTCAGCAGATAGACAGCTTCAGCTTCTTCATCAGTTGGTTGTAATGCTACCTTGATCCCTGGTAAAGATGGACATTGTTGAGTTTCATGATCTTTATCACAGATGGTGCAGATTGGCTTTTTGTCCAATGGACATTCCCTTCGTGGGTGCTTGTCTCTGCATTTAGAACAAAAGATGGACAGAGTTGCTTCTGCTTCTGCTTGCTTCTTTTGAATCTGCAGGGTGTCAATTTGTGAGGCAAAAGAGCTTAACATTTCATTTTTAAAACCTTCAAGTAAATTACCTATTTCAGCTCTTGTTGCTCCCCCACTGGCTGACTTTTGGACTCTTGAAAATGTGGTGTCCCTGCTATTTGATCTATTTCTTGAAGCTCCTCTTGAACATCTTTTACATAGATTAACAATTTCATCGTATGATTCCTTAGATATGTCCCCTTTTCCAAGCATATTCAGCATATCCAGACAGTCATCCCTTACTCCTCTTTCTCTGCCCTTGCCACCTGTAGGGTTAGTGTCTTTGGGGTCTCCACGTCCTCTCATGTAATCTTTGTATCTGAAAAATCATAAGTGCTTTCGAAATATATAATTACCTTCCCCGACAACGACGCCAAAATGTTGGTCACTATAATTGCTTATTTAACTAAACAATCAAGTGCTACATAAATTGTCAACCCAAGGAAGTCTGTTTATTTCAAAGGTAACCACGCACTATATATGCTCAATCTCAAAAGCAACCTAGAGTTGTAGTAAAAACATATTAATCACACTTTGCCTTGAACAAACTGAAGTTCTAACTTGAATTACAGGAAAGCAATCTACCTATTGCAGAGTTCAATGTTTAAAGAAATAATTGTCCAAAGAATCCTGGATTACATTAAATAAACAACAGACTGGAAAAGAAATCCTTCAAGACACTACAAAAGGAAAGACCACTATTCTATAACCAGAGAACAAGACCCTATTCCCAAAGCAGGAATCTTTAGCACCTATTTCTGATCATCACACTTCATGAACTCATTGCTTAACTGAAACCATTGACACACACTGAAGGTTAACTAACTCTTAACAGAGAACATGACCCTATTTCCTAAGTAGGAAACTTCAACACTTGTTTCTGATTAGCACACTTTCATGAACTCATTAAAATAATTGACATGTACTGAAGGCTAACTATCTCTAACAGAGAACATGACTCTATTCCCAAAGAAGGAACCTTCAGCACCTATCCCTGACTATAAAGATTTCATAAATTCACCAAGCAGGATTGCTAACTAGAATGATTAACAGTTACTCAATCATGAATCATATGAAAACAATGTAACAATTGGTAAAGCAGAGTTTCAACAAGACAGAGTTCAGTAAAGTAGTGTTTCAGCAAAACAAAGTTCAGTAAAGTAGTGTTTCAGCAAAACATAATTTAATCAAGGCATAAACAGAAATAACACTAACACACTATAAAGCTAATGGGTGAATCTTGTGAAGAAGGTGGGCCCTCCCTTCTCACAAGATTCCCCTGGAACGAAAGGAACTAGAGAGAAATGCTCAGAACAATCTTTTATTCATCTGTCAACTGTGTTACATTACAATCTGAAGTGAAATGCGTCCCTCTCTGTAAATCATTTCTTAGTATAAAAACATAAGATCCTCTCTAATGGTGATTCCCTCTTATTTAAAGAGGAGAATCCCTTCGATACAATTTGATCAACAAATTACAGGTGTACATCTGAGTCCTATTCTTAGTCAGATCGACTTTCTAAACTGGAATAGGATATCCTAGTCTCCTATGACATAATGCTATTACAAGTGCTGAGTGAGGTGTTGCTGTTGCAGCTGGAGTAACTGCTTCTTTATTTGTCTTCTTGTTATTGTTGTTGTATGCTGTTTCAGCATCGCAAATCACAGGTTTTTTCAGCCACGGGATTTGTGTTCCGACTGTTTCAGCAACTTGGTCTCAGGCAGCAATGATGGTTAATGCTAGCTCAAGGTGCGGCTGTCATGGTCAGTGTAACAGTTTTGTGTTGTTGTTTTAGCATCGTAGACCGCAGACTGTGTAACAACTTCTTCTGTGTTTCAGCATCGTAGCCCACGGACTGTGTAACAACTTCTTCTGTGTTTCAGCATCGTAGCCCACGGACTGTGTAACAACTTCTTCTGTGTGAGTTGTTGTTTCAGCATCGTAGTTCACAGACTGTTTCAGCTACAGAGGTTGCGTTCTTTAACTGTTTCAGCAACGGGCCTTGATGCTAACCTGTAGTTCGAACTGTTTCAACACTTATACATTTCTGATCAATGGTTAAGTACGAGAGTAATGTAAAATTATATGAAAAACAGATTAATCATATAGTAAAGAGAAGAGACGTTGTATACCTTTGGAAAGATAGGGTAAAGTGATAATGTGAGTTTAAATGTGAGTGAAACAAGGGTGTAATGGTGGAAAAAAGTGTGGGCAAAAAGGTACATTGTATGGTCCTAACATCTTGGATGCCATTATCCATATTGGTGGTTTCCTCACCTTTGTCATCATTTTTCCTGATTGGATTCTATTCAGAGGGTCGTTTTCATGTACCACTTGCACCTGGCACACGCAAAATACGCACAGGGTCATTGGTTCATGAACATGTTCTTTGTCTGTTTTCCTCCAAATCATCAAGCTCTTGATTTTTACCTCGTGATGAATGATGAGAGATGCCTTAATTCTCTCTTTTCAGCAGGTTTCCTTCCATCGAATTCAGCTCATCTATTCTAGAGACGATACCTAGAGTCATATGAGTACCTAGAGGCTTGCATTCACTAGTGGCAGGTTCTCTCGCCATCGATAGTTGGGAATACATCAATGCCTCCTAATCGATGGATTCTTCAAGTGTTTGACCCCGACTCCTTTATTTCCACTTGTAATAATGTAATCGATTCCTTGATACCTACTTTCATCATCAATAGGTTGTCTTGTGTTTTTTAACGGTATACCTCAATGACCAGTAATCAAATGAAGTCTTATTGTGTTTGACCTCAACTCCTTTATTCACATGATGTAGACTTGCACCTTTGGCAGATTGTGTAGAATAATTGAAGACATCAGTTTATAGTCGCATATTTCCTGAGTTGTTGCTACCTTTCATGGGAGCAGTACCTATATGACTTCAGTGATCATGGGAGATCATATCGTACTCCATTGTATACATATATCTTCAGATTGATTTTGAGACTGGTTTTACTGGGCCTTATTCATGACTATGACATCCTTTGGCATGTAGCCACCTTTGTATTTCCTATTCATGGACATGGACAATTGTTTGGTATATTTTCACATGGATATGTAGTGTAATTCAAATTGTCAACCAGGTATGCAAAGTCAGTATAGATTGTAATGAGAAACTAGTTCTTCCAGCTAGATCCCCATTGCTCCACTTCTAGGTTTTTATAATGTATTTCAACCATTGCAGATACTCCTTTGACCTCACACATTACGGGGCATCTGTTATAGAAATATTTACCTCACCTCATGCAATCTTTCACATAGGGCCTTTTTCCATTTCCCTATGCAGACTTGAAATCCCTTTTTTGCAAATCATAGAGCTAAAACCATGTTTTTTCCACATATATGTGACCTGCCTATATTACAACATGCGTATACATAGTTTGCACCACTACAGCCCATGCACATCAAGATTTGTGCCCAAAATTAAAAAATGGTGTCGGGTTTCCATGTCACGTCACAAGATCAATGATCCTTGGCCTTCCATATACTGGAAACGTTCCGACTCGACCCTTCAGTTCCACTTAAATTCTACAAATGGGCCAAATCCGAGCTATGGAAAAGAGGAGAAAGATTTCAACTTTGAGAGAAAATTTACTCTAGAGAAATTATTCACTTCACATTGATCCTGCATCCCTTTGTCCTTTAAGTCTGAACACATTGTTCATCCCCCAATCTCTTCCCTTATTGATTGAGAAACTCATTGTCTCTCTTATATGAGATTTCCTTTGGTGGAGGATTGAAGTGGTGGAGGCCCATATGGAAGGAACTCAGTTTCTCGGTTCCGAACCGTGCCGACATGGAAGTTTGTAACTCATTCACTTCTGTTGATTACATATTAATAGAAATAGTATTTTCTCATCCAGTTGATATCTTGCGAATATTAGATTTTTTATTCCATGGGCATATTTGTTATGAATATTGATGGATTATGCTATTGAATGGGATAACATTATCTAATATCACCATATGCTTGCGTTTATTGGTTGTTGAGGACTAGTTGGAGGTATATTTCTTTGGGTCAAGTGCTCAATGGTGGACTTCATTGAGCGTCTGGACGAGGTAGGAATTTTATCTTGTCTTGCTATAATATTTGTTTATATAGCATACTTGATATTAGAGTCAATTTATGCGGTCATTTCCATTTGTTGTGGTTTACCCCTAGACATAGAGAGAGTTTCCTCGTAACAGCACTATCACACACTCTCTATATGCCCCCCTCTTTATCTTCCTCTTGATCTACCCCCATCTCTATCTTCATCTCTCTCCCTCTCACACTCACACATTCTCTCATATATCAATTGTGAGTAATTTAAGTTACTTCATTTTTATATATCACACTCTCACCCTCTCTTTTACTCTCTCTATCCATCTCACTAGTCTCTCTCTCTCTCTCTCTCTCTCTCTCTCTCTCTCTCTCTCTTTGTCTTCCTCTCTCTCTCTCTCTCTCTCTTTGTCTTCCTCTCTCTCCCTCTGACATTATTTTGTATATATATATAATATAAATTGTGATTAATTTAACTTACTTCATTTGTATCACATTCTTGACCTCTCTCTCTCTCTCACACACACACACACACACATTCTCATAATATCTCTCCCTCCATATCTCTCTCGACCTCTCTCTATCCCTCTCACATTCTCACACACTCTCTCTCTACCATCCCTCTATGTCTTCCTCTTTCTCCCTCTCACATTCTCACACACACTCTCTCTCTACCCTCCTTCTTTGTCTTCCTCTCTCTCCCTCTCACACTCACATATTCTCTCATATATCAATTGTGAGTATTAATTTAACTTCATTTATATTAATAATGTTCTCAAAAGTTTCTCATCAAAGAAATCATAGTGCAATGTCACCTGCATTAAACCATGGCCTAGACCTAGGCCATGACCTAGAGTACCTACACCTAGACCATGATGTATGCACAAAGGGAGAGAGACAACAATAGTTGTCTTTTTTTCATTTTTAATGACACTGTCAGCATGTGCCTCGGTCTTCCCTTCCACATGTAATATGTATATGAGATTCATTCCATCCATGACCTATAGATGTACCATGACCTACACCTACACCTACACCATGACCTAGACAATGGTAATACTATTTCTTTGTCTCCCGTTCACTCTCTCCCCCTGCTCCTATGTATTGATCCCACCTCTCTCTCTCTCTCTCTCTCTCTCTCTCTCTCATTTTGATGATCTCTCACATACTCACTCAATATATCCCCTCTTCTCCCTCTTTATCTCTCTTTGTCCCCCAAGTACTTTGCCTCTCTCCCCGACAACAACCATATACATAAGTTCAAATTAAAAATATATAAAATAATAATAAGCTTATTTTTTAATTTCAAATATAATGTTTTGATGATATATATATCTATATATATAAACATTGAGTCGATTTTTTTTTTTAGGAATTTCAAAGTGTTAAATATGACAATATAATTTTTTTGATAAAATCACAAAATCAAATTTATTAATTATTACAAATTGTAATGTTTTCCAAAGTACAACCTACTAATTATAAATCGTAATGATTTTGCGACTACTACAACCTTAGTAGCATAATTATTAACTAATTAAACCATAATTTGGGTTTAATGACGATATTCATAATTTGATTGATTGATACAACCATCAATTGGAGCTAATTATGTCATAATTCACACATGAAGAGTGTCAACTTGTACTTTGGAAATCCAATGAAGGATTAAGGTTCATTTAAGGGTCATTTCATTGATATTTTGTATTCAAAATATAATAATGTATTGGGTATTGTGAATGTTGATGATTACACATGTCTAATGGTCACAGAAGGCTCAAATTACCAGAGAAAGAAGAATAATTCAAAGATTGGGAATACTTCTACAACTATTGCTAGTGGTACAAATTATGTAGTTGTTCATGCAACACTGGTTATTTCAAAAAGGTATGTAGATACATTTCCTGAAGTTCCTACTCGTTTAGTTAAGATTTCTCCTAAATCAAGGGATTAAAATTTTAAAGCTCATGCAAGGAATGAACAACCCACAATGGACTTTCAACTCATGGTTGAGAACAAACCAAACATAATTATGAATAATTTAATGGGGATTAAACATGATCTTCATGTTCTAAAATGTCCCAAATGCCAAGGTAAGGAGAATAATGGAGTTGGAGGCATTAGTTCATCTTCATTTGGGAATAATGTCTACATAATTAGCCAAGATGAGGAAATGGGTGATGCCTAAATAGAATTAGATAATTATATATTAGTCATTTTAAGTTTAAGTATTGTGTATGAGGATGTGATTTAGACATATTTTGTAATTTTGATCATTCTAGGCTTTTAGCCTAATAGTTTATATATCTCATGTTTAATATAAATGACTTATGTTATTCCTCTAATGACTCATGTCTTATTTTACCAATGTGTCTTATGTTTATCTAAAGGATAATTACAAGAAATATTCATCTGAAAGATATGTTAACAAGAGATTTTTTTTATAATTTATTGGTTTCAATGTACTTAAGCTAATGTCGAATTTGATATTTCCACTCATATATATTTTATACGTACTATGCTCAGTTTTTGAAGGAATTTTAAATTCTGTTGATAAAGACGAATTTGTAATAAGGGTTTTTTTGCAGAAAAGAGTCTTTTATGATTGAAAATGAAACACTGACCCTGGTTTCCCTCATAACCCACCATCCTATCATTCATGATAATGTTGAGAATATTTATGCATAGAAATCATCCTTTTTGAAGTGTAAATGCATTGCTAAATAGGTTATAAATATTGGAATGATCAGATGTTGATGGTTGTTGACAAATCAATATGTTCTAGGCGATTTATTGTAGTGGTCAATGCTACATTCATTGCTTTGATCCAACATTTTTTTTAAGAGGAATTTCACCAATGTGGCTACATTTTATTTGTTTTGAACAAATCTAGGCTACAAATTTTCATATTTTCATTTAAAACAAAAAAACTTGTAGCATAATATATTGTTATAGTTATGCATACACCTATTTTTTTCACTTACATATAAAAATTTTCCATGAACATATAATAGGTTTCTTAAAAAAAAATCCAAATCAATGATTATGCATCCCAAATTTTTCAGGAATATTCAATACATGTGGATGAATAGTTAATGGCAACTACTCTTGGGAAAACCATGAATTTTCAATTTAATCCTTGTAAGTTTATGTAGGAAAATAAAATGTTTTAATAATTTACTTATATTTTTTTTACTTCTTTCAACATCAAGGTGGTATACCATGTTGTATATTAGCATGTAGAATTTTTTCCATGTATTTCAAAAGATATTTTCCATTTCCATTTACTCTTCTTGCAAGTTGTTGTTAATTATTGTCAAAGATGTACATGTGACACTAATGGAATTGTGTTGTTGCCAAATTTTAGAGATAGTAACAAGAATTCAATTGGTTATCATCTAAGATATATATATGTGTGTGTGTGTGTGTGTGTGTGTGTGTGTGTGTGTGTGTGTGTGTGTTTTGATCACCAAATAGTTTGATCAATTATGAATTATGTGTTTTGAAAGAAGAAAAATTGTTTTGATCTCTAAGTCTAATCACCTTACCTGTTTTCAATCTAACTTCTATTTTTAATAGTGACTAAAGGTGTTATTAGAGCCTTGTTGGATGTATAATAAAGTGGGTCAAAATTGGCACTAGGGTGTGCATTTTAATCTTAGGTCTATGTTGGTCCTTGACCAAGTTTTGGAGATCCTTGGTCGGGTTTGACCTATTTTGGGACTTC
Organism: Picea mariana; assembly: GCA_032191745.1. Lineage (NCBI taxonomy): Eukaryota > Viridiplantae > Streptophyta > Pinopsida > Pinales > Pinaceae > Picea > Picea mariana. The sequence goes on along the minus strand of JASDQU010099881.1, from coordinate 109,185 downwards.
GAAAGGATGTCGAAGGCAGAGCACAAGTCAAAGCAGAGATCGCGGGATATCGACCCCTTTTAGGGCGTTTTTGGGATTAGGTCTTATGTAACAGGTATGGGGATGTCAGCCCATGGGTTTACCCATGTTTAGGACCTTTTGTAATAAATAAATAGAAATCTAGGCGATGTAAGTAGGTGGTGCGGTGTGATGCTAGGTACTAAGGGAAAGTGAAGGCTAATGTGCTAAGTGCAAGTGATAGTTGTAAATGATTTGTGCATACTGTGTGAGACTTGCAAGGCTAAGTGCAAGTGACTGTAAGAGATTGTGTAAAGGCTTTGTGCTGTAACCTAGCTTGGGGAAGGAGGATCTGGCGAGGTGCATACGGATCTCACGTCCTATGCGGAGTAGGACCTTATGGCTCTATGCATGTAGATGATTGATCAAAGATAATAAAAATGACAAAGAGTTGGTGGACGTAGCCCTAGGCTAGGGGTGAACCATGTATATCCTATGTTGTGGTTGATTTGTGCATCATGGTTGTTTTATGGTTCATATGATTAATGCTTAGTACAATGATATATGATTAAATGAATACGATAGCTTAGTGCCTAATGATTTGAATAAGATGCTAGATATGATCTATGCTGATGTGTTTACTGCTTGAATGTGTTGAATCGTGTTGAATACTGTGCTGCGTTATAATTACGATTTATTTGCGTTGTAGAAAAAGGTTAAGTACTAATGAATGACGATTGCTAAGTGCTTTGTTAGAGTATTGTAATCACAGATCTGTGTCCCATCTAAGGTTGTAGACACTAGAGTCCTGCAACCACCCTTGCCTTTATCTTGGGTGAGACTTCATCTTCTTCGCAGGTGTTTCCAAAAGGGCCGGTAGTTAATGTTTTGTTGGTGCACTGTTGAAGTGTTGAACCCTGGTGTTATCACTGAAATTTTGTTTGAAAATGGTTACAGGAATCCAACATCTCCAAACACATATTAGTTCATCCATGGCCCAAAAAATGCATTTCCAAAGGGCCCAAAACTATACAACCAATTATAAAATCAGTATGCACTCATAATACACATGAAGCCTGTGCACATGCTCCAGTCAAAAATACCAGAAAAGCGCACATGCGCCCGATGCGCGAATGTGGACGCAAAAAACTGCGCACACCTCAGAATGGTGCATTTATGATTTTGGTTGGCCTTCCACCCACTTTTGGTTCAACTCCCAAGTTGATTTGACCCTCAAATCCAAACTAAATCTGAGTGGGGGGCTGGTCAAAGACCTAGAGGTGCCCTAAATGGTCCTTGTTCACACTAAAAATTGGTTGAATAATGCCTCAAAGCTTTGCTATAAAAAGAGGCCATGGTGCAATATATTTCCAATAATACATTTGTATTGTTATGTTGCCTCTATTGTCTTGCAAGAAACATCTTTCCTCATTGGAGCATATAAGCATCATTTCATGGATCTATTCACATCACCTCTTGAGTGAATGAGCTTTGGATTTTTTCACCATTTTCTTCTAGTTTTCTATTTGTAAGAAGAGCTCAATCATTGGGGGTTCAAGAGCCCTCCCTTGGTGGAAGAGGGACATAAGTCTCCCTTTCTCTTTGGTGTTTTCCCACTAATACAATCTATCCATTGGTGGCATGAATGTTGTTTGTTTTTTATTCTAATATCCTTATGCACTCTAGTTTAGTTTCTTTTATTGTTTTTAATTTAGTTGTTTGTTTATTTCTTATGCTTGATGTTTCTAACTCTTGCAATCACTTCTGTCCTATCTAGATAACCCAATTGGACTTGTAGGTGTCCTTCTTTTGCTCATCTAGGTGACGAAAAGGATACAACAGATTGGCAACTCTGCTGGGGATAGGTATCAATTTCCTCCCCATTTGGGTTGTTTGAGCACTTCTTTTTGGTTTATTTAACTTGAAGGAACCATAAATGGCCCAAGCCTACCTGCAAAAAGCTAAATTCGGAGGTGAGCTAAGAGAATTTCATTCAAAATTTTATTCCCGGCCGTGTAACAGAAAGTGCGTGGGTTTTTTAACCCACAGGCACGTCTTCCAAGCATGTGCACCAAACTCACTGTGTTTTTCAGCGCCTTCTGCGCACCTGTGCCAACACGTCATTTCCAGTTTGTGCAGTGGCACCACATGCACCTCTATATACTCTGCGACCCACACATCTGTTCATAAATTCAAACATTATGCCTCCTCCATTGGCCTACCACATCAGTTACGCCGACGGAGCTAGCTGATGGAGACAAAATCTCGCTTCAGTCACTTGGGCCCTTTATACCCCCTCACATGAACTGCTGCACTCCAGCGGCATATGTTTGGGCTCAACAACCAATAACCAAAATGAATACACAACCATCATTGGTATCCTTGCTGAAGCCAGTCACCGCCATATTCGTCACCTTAGCATCTTACTCGATTCCCAGCTCGTGGTCCTCCAACTCAATAATGTTTACCATGTCCGCAATCCTTGCCTCTTTTGCAAATAACTTCAAGTTAGACTTTTATCTCGACATTTTGATTCAATCATATTTACACATATTCCATGACAATTCAATCAAATAGCAGATAATATGGCTAACCTAGTGTTGGAGTGGCATTTATCACATCAAGATACCATTACACATACATAAATCATCAAAGAGTTTGTCACAGCATATAGATTAGACATCATAAAAAGCATTAAAAATCATCATCACATGTGAACATCATATATATCCAAAATGTATCTCCATATATATATATCATTCAATATGCCATCAATGTTTACACAAAATAGTACAACATGTCCAACAGTCGTAGGTAGATGAACCACCTCACCTCTATAATTACAAAATCAGTGTCACAACACCATATACAAAATGGGCTTGCAAGCTTCTATAAATAATAAAATACATATACTGGAGACACTCATGGTGCCTCTAGAGCCCCACCACCTGGTCGTCTCTCTGGAGGAGGTGCCCCACTAGCTAGGAGTCCCTCAGGTCTTGGGGGTAGCTGCCCAGTCATAGTCGCCCCTGCTACAACTGCTCTATGGATCAGGGTCTGCAACTCTGCCAGAAGGCCCACACACTGATCCAAGAGTCCCTCATCCTAGATCCATGTCCACATGCCCTTAGGCACTCCCTGTAGTATCGCCTCTAATCGGCGACGAAAATCCTCAAACTCTCCCTCGGCCCCCACTGGAGGAGCATGTGAAGGCCCTGCACCAGGGTCATCAAATTGAAGTCTCTAAACTTCTCTCTCATCATCAGCCAGCCTTGCACCAACCTCATCCTGCGGCCATCTCTCCCCTACCCATGGCTCCCCCCATGGTGGTCTCATGGGCCCCTAATGAGCCAACGCTCTGACCATCTCAACCTCTCGCCCGAGAGGACCCACATCTAGACACACAACACACAAATGATAGCATCAACATCCATCCATACGTAAAACATATGCTATACTATCTAAAAATCAAACCATAAAATAAATCAACATACCTCTATGGTCGAACACCTCTCCACGGGGTAGCACCATATCTGGGTCCTCCCGAAAGTCCACCCCACTATACAGGTATCAAAGTATGATCTATGGCATTTGACGCCACACCCATGCAGCCTCAACCGTAAATTAATGGCCACCTGTTAAGAACCAAACATCAATATAACATATAAAAACCTCAGGAAAAGTACTCAACGCCTTGAAAAAGAGATAATTTCAGATAATAAGCCTCTTCGAGGGGGCAACCTCCTTTTACCCCACTTAAATTTTCAAGTACAATATGATTCAAAATGAAAATGTCTCCTTGGTATATATAGGAGACTAGGAGGTATAATTACAAATAATGGCCTAAAGCCGACATAAATAAAATAACATTACTAATCTAAATTACAACTAATGGCCTAAAGCCGACATAAATAAAATAGCATTACTAATCTAATATGCCCCAATTAA
>JASDQU010099881.1:55809-104543 GCA_032191745.1 Picea mariana | reverse complement strand
ATAGGAGACTAGGAGGTATAATTACAAATAATGGCCTAAAGCCGACATAAATAAAATAACATTACTAATCTAAATTACAACTAATGGCCTAAATCCGACATAAATAAAATAGCATTACTAATCTAATATGCCCCAATTATGGGGTAGTGAGCCAATATTAGGGCTTAACAAAATTCTTCCCCTAAATTGTCGAACCGCAACCTCTCTCGGACAAATCTATGGTCCTCGTTCATTACTCATCCAACGGTTGTGATCCATTCGGGCTCCGGCCTATGGGAATTCTGAATGCCTCAACCCTCCTTATCCCTGAAGTATTCTGTACCTGGAACCTCAGATATATCACCATGTGTCAACCCTAGTCAACACTTAAGTCCACTTCAGGACCTCAATGTTCGGGAGCTTCAGATGTTCCTATATCCTTTTCTCACAAAGTGTCAATCCTCCACAATGAATCTCCACGCTGCACGCGTCCTGCCCAAGTGGGCGGCTAAGATGGATTTAGGCACCTCACCTTCAGGCGTTTTCGGATGTTCTATCCCTAGTTCCTTCCAAAGGGATCTTCCTCCAAAAATCGTGGATCTTCACTACATATCCTCACCAAAACCAACTACTCGGATCTACTTCGCACTTCGCGATTTCGCAAATATCGCTATCTGCTTGGTGCAAATTCTCTGAAGTTGTTATTTCCCAAACTCGCTTATCTACTACCACATCTCAGCCTTCCAGCCAATTAATAGGATCTCTTCGTGACTCTAGACTTCAGTGTCTTTTACCCTTCTACACTCCAAATCCTACGGTTCATGAATTTTCAAAAGGACCCACTGTTAACCATCGCGCAACTCTTCTAGATCTGACGGTCTGGAATGATTTCGCTTCTCCTGGATGGATCTTGATTGTTTATCTTGAAAAACCTTAAAATATCCTCCTTTTAGAAGGATTTCTCACCCTAACTCCTTTGTACTTGTCCTTTCTTCGAGGTTTGAACTCCTTAAAGGGTTTCTTCGACACTTAGTTAGATTTTTGGGTCTATGCACACCTTGCAACAGATTATTATGCAAGACTTAGCTTCTTGCGAGAGACCGATCACACCTTGCAGCAGTCTCTTTGCAATCCTTGCAAATGGAATTTTCACACTATCTCTTCTGAGCTTTTGAGTCAAAAAAAACTCTGTCAATGCACTCCTTGCGGACTGTATGCACACATTGCATGAACGCAATGAAGAAAAACAATTGAAACTTATCCAAACACTTAACATTTTCATATACTCAATAACATAACTCATTCATTCATGAAAACAGAAAATAACAGGGAACTGTAAACAGTAGAAACACCATGCATTAGATCAATTTTCCTTTGTTATATTCATTCAAATGTAAATGGCTACAACTATGATAAAACAATAACTAAAAATTCAGCAACAACTAAATCACAACAATCTCCTACTAATTTACAGCAGCCTCATTCAAGCATACAACACCTTTATTTATCCCAATGAGCTCCTAGGGTTCCCTCCAACTACTCGTATTCTCGAAGAAGAGAAGATTCGAAAAAGAAAACTAACTTCCCCTTAAGTTCGGTTACATTAAAGTCTGAGAGTGAAACTCTCATATCTCATTGATCATGTTTTCTTCGAAGTCGTTTTGATCTTCTTCTAATTATTCGTTTAGAAAGATTGACAAGAAACACCAACGTTTAAGATTTCAAAATAATTTGAAAGGCACGTTATGGCGCCGAGTTGTCTCTCCATGTGTGCTTTGCTGATGATACTCCTACATCATACTCCTATGGGCAAAAATTCATGGACTCTTGTCCATGAGCTCCTACACTGTCTTTCCATGCCTCTGAACATCCGCTTCTCTTACCCAACTGGAATCCTCTATGGGGTGTCCCCTCCACTTTACCATATACTCATTGTATGATTTCCTTCTGGTATTTTTGCCAACTCTTTGATCAATGATCTTCTCCATCTGTGGATTTTCTGCTACAACCATTTTCTTTTCCCATTGAATCTATTTTCAATCTTTTGTTTATCCTGCTTCATCTTCCCTATAAGGATATTGGTCTGATATGTTGAATATGGGTGATATGACCACTTCATCTGGAAACTCAATCTCATAGTCATTTGCATCAAACTTGGCCCTATCTTTTTCATCTTCAACTAATTATATCTTCCCCTTGGGAACCTTTCTTTCTTGAGATGTGCGAGAACCTGATATCCTACTTCAAATTGAAGTTGTCTATGATGTTGATCAACTATGCACTTTTACTCTTGTCTAGAGCTCTTCAACTGCTCTCTGGTATGGCTATGGAGCTTATGCATTTCTGCAACAAAATATTCTTCTCCAACATTTCTGAACTCACTATGTTCTAAGTCTGTCAACTTAGATACTTCTCTTGGCTACATTCCATACAGTATTTGGAATGGTCTCTTTCTAGTTCTCATGTTTGGTGAGTCCTTGTATGCAAATTCTTCTTGTGGTAGAATCTAATCCCACTAATTATGATGCTCAGTGACGAGGCTCCTCAATAATTTTCCCAAACTTCTAGTCACCACCTCAGTATGTCCATCTGTCTAAGGGTGATAAGATGAGCTAAAGGAAAAATCTATCCCCGACTTCTTCCAGAGTGTTCTCTGGAAATGACCAATGAATTTGGTATCTCTGTCTGAGAAAATACTTTTGGGTAATCCATGAAGTCGAATAACTTCCTTGAAAAGTAAATTTGCAACATGTGTTGCATCACTAGTATTTTGGCATGGGATAAAGTGTGCCATATTTGAAAATCTATCCACCACCACAAATATGGAATCACATCCTCTTTGTGTTCTTATTAGTCCCAATAAAAAATCCATGCTTATTGCATCCCAAGGCCACTCTGGTATTAGAAATGGCTGATACAATCCAGTGTAATGTCTTTTTCCTTTTTCATGTTGGTAGATTCTACATTTGTTCACAAACTTTATCACTTCTTTCCTCATACCTGACTAATAATATGAACTACTCAACTGTGCAAATTTTTTATCATGGCCGAAATGTCCAACCAATCCTCCACTATTCTTTAACTTCAAAAGGTTATCCCTCATTGAGCATTTTGGTATGCACAACTGATTTCCCTTGAACAACAATCCCTCTTGAATCATATACTCTATCCACTAGCTTTTGTCTCTCAGCACATGACTTGCACATGCTTCATATGCTTCTTTGAAATCTGGATCATCACTGTACATTTCCTTAAGGTGTTCAAACCCTAAGGTCTTCACTTGAAACTCCTGCAGAATCAAACATCTCCTGCTTAATGCATCAAAAACTTTGTTAGCATTTCCAGAAATATGTTTTATGACAAAAGTAAAATTTTGCATAAAATCAATCCACTTTGCATGTCTCTGATTCAATTTTTCCTGTCTGGTTATGAATTGTAAAGCCCGATTATTGCTATACAAAACAAACTCTTTTGGAATCAGGTAGTGTCTCCATTTCTTCAAGGCTTGAATTACTGCATAGAATTAGTTATCATATGTGGAGTACTTTCTTTTGGTCTCATTCATATTCTCACTGAAATAAGCAACTAGTTTATTGTCCTGGCTCAAGTCTGCTCCAATTGCAACTCCACTTGCATCACATCTCACTTGAAATGTCTTCCCAAAATTTGGTAAGACCAAAATTGGTTGTTCTGTTATGTTCTCCTTCAATATATTGAAGATCCTCTTGACCTCTTCTGTCCATTTAAAATACTTGTGCCTCTTCTTCATTGTATCCAATATCGTTTCACAAATTCCACTGAAATTTCTAATGAACATCCTATAGAAACTTGATAATCCATGGAAGCTTCTCACCTCAAATATACTCCTTGGTGATGGCCATTCTTTGATTCCTTTCACCTTCTTTGGATCCATGTTCAATTCATTTGAAGAAATCACAAAACCCAAATAAATGAGTTATGTCTTCATAAACAAGGACTTCTACAGATTTATCAACAACTTCTCCTACTATTTTCTCCTCATCACCAATGTCAAATGCCTCAAATTCTTTTCTTTAGTCTTGCTAAAGACCAATATATCATCCAGATATACAACCACAAACTTACCAATAAAATATTTCAGTATTTCATTCATCGACCTCATACAATTACTTGGGGAATTTGTTAAGCCAAATGGCATAAAAATCCACTCACACAACCCTTCATTTGTCTTAAAGGTTGTTTTACACTCATCACCTTCTCTCATATTTATTTGGTGATATCCACTCTTCAAATCTATCATAGAAAATAAATTTTCTCCACTTAAGAAATCCATTAAGTCATCCATTCTTGGCAAAGGAAATCTATACTTGATGGTGATCTTGTTTATGGCTCTCGAATCTGTACACATTCTCCATCCTCCATCCTTCTTTGGACTGAACATAGTTGGTACCGTGCATGGAATCAAGCTTTCTATGACCAAACCCTTGTCTAATAAATCCTGGACTTTTTCCCTTACCTCCTCATTCTCTTGAGGTGTCAATCTGTATGTTGTTTTGTTTGGTAGACTTGCTCCTGGTATCAAATCAATATTATGACTAATACTTATGATGGGTGACAATGAGTTAGGCAACTCATCCACTACTATGTCATCAAAATTCTCCAACAAATCCTGAACTTCTTCAGGAAAATCATCCATCGAAGTACTTCTAAGGAAAACTCTAGGTTTCTTCACCACAACAAACTACATCTCCTGTTTCTTCTTGACCTCACTTAGAAGTTCCTTCCCACTCATGAGAAGTATGTGTGTGTTGGATTCTTCATTTACTTTCTTTTCTTATATTAGCAACAACATGTGTGTTCTATCATTCTTTTCCAAAGTGTAAGTATTTATTTTCCCATCATGAATGACATTCATGTCAAACTGCCACGGTCTTCCCAACAAAACATGACATACATCCATGGGAATTACATCATACAGAATCTCATCTCTATATCCACCTATTTTAAATTCAACAAGGAATTGTTTAGTTACCATTACCTGGTGTCCTTTTTGTAACCATGAGACCTTATATGGACTTGGCTGTGCAGTTGTCTCCAACTCCAATTTCTCCACCATCTATGCGGATACTAATTTATTAGTTGTCCCACTGTCAATTATCACCTTGCATACTCTGTCTTTATTCTTGCAAGTTGTGCTGAATAAACTATTCCTCTGCACTAGATCTTCAATTTCTGGCTCTGGTTTTAAGAGAACCTTCCTCAACATCAGGGATTTTCCACCCTCTACACCTTCTTCTTCAACATTCATTTTATGTGCTTCTGAAATGTAAGCTTCACCTCCTCCTTCTTTCTTTTTCTCGGGACATTCCCAAGACATCTGTCACATCTTTACACATGCATAAGACCTTACTTCTCCTCCTCTGCTTCTTCCTCTTCCTCTAGAATAATTTCTTCAACCACTTTGTCTCCCTCGGGAACTTCCTCCTCTTTCTAAGTGACTGTGTGGTTTCTCAGTCTCATTCTTGGTTTTATGTGCCTTGTCATGGTATAATCCCTTACCTTTGTTTGTGCTTCTGCCTCTGCTTCGTTGACTCTGTTTTCTGGACAAATTCTCCTCTACCTTCAGAGCAATCTAATAAGCATCCTCTACTATCCTTACCAACATCATGTTGATCTCATCCTAGATTTCATACCTCAAGCCATTTATATACCTGGAAACATTTTCCTCATCTTTCTCTCTTTGTCCAGTCCCGATATTCATCTTATAGAACTTATTTGTGTACTCTTTCACTGTCATACCCTTTTGTCTCAGGTTCTCCAACTTCCTGAACAGATTTATATGATAATCTTTGGGTATGAATTTATCCTTTAGCTTGGCTACCATTCTATCTCAATTCTTTATCTTCTATTTTCCTTTGCTTCTTGTCTCATCCTGCAGTTCATCCCACCACAGTGTTGTATGCCCTTTTAACCTGGTGAGATCATGTCTCACCTTCTTCTCCTCATTGACATCTTAATAGTCAAAATATTTGTCCATGGATCTTATCCAATCCAACAATTATTCAGCATCCAAGTTGCCTTCATACATTTGGATGTCTATCTTTTCTCTAGCTCCTAATTAAACAACTACTCTTAGCAATCATTCCTTGGAAACATTTTCCCCTGCATCTTCTTCAACTTATATTTCTTCACTTTCTACATCACTAATTTTCCCAGCATCAGGTGCTCTCCTCTGTGTTGCTTCCATCACCTCTAATATTGGACGAAGCTCTCTCATTTCTCTTTCTACAGCACAATTGTCTATAGGTGGCTCCACATGTCTCCTCAGCGGAATTGTGCTAATTATTTCTCACACAGAGTACAACTTCAAGCTCTCTTTCGCTACTCAAAAACAATTTCACACTCTGATACCACTTGATGTAGACCCCCCTTCTTTTCTAAGGGTTTCGCGACCTCCAGTCAAGGATATTCAATAACTAAGATGAATCATCTCTTTCAGACCTTAAATATCCTTGCGACAAATTTCACAGGCCCCATTTTCCTCCTTGGGTGTAGGTCTTATGGAACCCACAAGCCCCCTTCCTTAGCAGTTTTTGAAATATTAAAAGTTCGTGCGCTAGCTCCTTTCCTCTAGCCAATCTCCCCAAGTGACCTCGTGCTATGACCCAAGGATTAACCTTCTAGGCGCTTCAAACTTCAGAACTCGGTTGATTTAGTAGCAACCACAACACTATTCCCACGAATTGTCGAACTGTGAACTCTCTCGGACAGATCTACAACCCCCTTTCCTCCCTCAACAAACGGTTGTGATCTATTCGGGCTCCAACTTCCGGGAATTCTGAATTCCTCAGTCCTCCTTATCCTCAAAGTATTATATACCCAGAACCTCATATCAAGCACCACATGTCCACCTAAATCAATTCTCAAGTCCACTTCGAGACCTCGATGTTCGGGAGCTTCAGATGTTCCTATAGCCTTTTCTCACAAAGTGTCAAACCTCCACAATGAATCTCCACGGTCCATGTGTCCTGTCCAAGTCAGCGGCTAATATGGATTTCAGCACATGGCCTTCAAATGTTTTTGGATGTTCTATCCCCGATTTCTTCCAAAGGGATCTTCCTTTGAAACTCGTGGATCTTCGCTATGTATCCTCGCCACAACCAATAGCTCGGATCTACTTTGCACTTCACGATTTCGTGAAGATCACTATCTAGTTGCGCAAATTCTCTAAAATTATTCTTTCTCGAACTCGGTTATCCGCTACCACGTCTCAGCCTTCCAACCAATAGCTAGGATCTCTTTGCGGCTCCGAAATTCGATGTTTTTCACCCTTCTACACTCCAAATCCTCCGGTTCACAAATTTCTAAAAGGACCCACGGCTAACCACCTTTCAACTTCTAAAAGATCTGACAGTCTGGAATTATTCTGCTTCTCTTGGACGATTCTTGATAATTTATCTTGAAAAACCTTAAAATATCCTCCTTCCTGAAGGATTTCTCCCGCTAACTCCTTTTTACTCGTCCTTTCTTCGAGGTTTGAACTCCTTAAAGGTTTTATTCGACACTTAGTTGGATTTTTGGATATGTGCATGCTTTGCAACAGATTCTTACACAAGACTTAGCTTCTTGCAAGTGACCGTGCACACCTTGAAACAGTCTCTTTGCACTCCTTGCAAATGGAAGTTTCATTCTATCTCTTTCAAGCTTCTGTGTCGAAACATACTTTGTGAACACACTCCTTGCGGACTGTATGCACACCTTGCATGAACTCAATGAAGAAAAACAATTGAAACTTATCCAAACACTTCACAATTTCATATACTCAATAACATAACTCATTCATTCATGAAAACAAAAAACAATAGGGAACTGTAAACAGTAGCAACACCATGCATTGGATCAATTTTCCTCTATTATATTCATTCAAATGTAAATGGCTACAGCTATGATGAAAAAAAACTAAAAAATTAGCAACAACTAATTCACAACAATATCCTACTAATTTGTAGCAGCCTCATTTAGGCATACAACACCTCTATTTATCCTAGAGTGCTCCTAGGGTTCCCTCCAACTACTCATCTTCTCGAAGAAGAGAAGATTCCAAAAAAAAAACTAACTACCCCTTAATTTATGTTACATTAAAGTCTAAGAGGGAAACTCCCAGATCTCACTGATCGTGCTTGCTTCCAAGTCATTTTGATCTTCTTCTAATTATTCGTTTAGAAAGATTGACAGGAAACACCAATGTTTAATATTCCAAAATAATTCAAAAGGTGTGTTATGGTGTTGGGTTGTCCTATCACGTGTGCTTTAATGATGATGCTCCTGCATAAAAAACCAACAATCCATCAATATAAACCAACTATTTGACAATCTACCCCTTTGGCATTGATGGAAACACTTAGTCATGATAACATTCATGCTTATACTCCTTATCAATGTTTTTATCTCTACCCCTTTGACATCAATGGAAAATGGTATCTCCCTTTGGGGCCACTCCCCCTTACTGACCTCTCCTTGGGGATGTTGTCCCTGTCTAAATGCCTTTGATCTTTCTCTATGTTTCTAAGCCTTTGATTACTCTCTCTCCATTCATCTGAATAATATCTCCCCCTGTGACAAAGTGTATCACTCTAATTTAACAATTAAGTCATATCCCTTATGTTTCCCTTGTGACCATCACTCTGCCTAGGATCATTCTATTTTTCTCTCTCTCCAAGCATCTAAATCTCTATCCATACATTTGAGAAATATCTCCTTCTGGAATCATACCTTTGTTCGTACCTCTCTGTCTGACAACTTCTCTGAATGATATTTCTACTTGTCTTCCTGCATCTGTTTCTCTCCCTTGACTTCACTGTAAGATGTCATGTAGATGACATGTAGGGATTCTTATACCTACTTTCTTTTGGAGTTTTTGTCCATTGGCCTTGTGTAATCAAATGACATAAATGAAAAGAATTCAAGGATAAAAATTCAAATATTCTTGTGTCATTATCATCCATCATGATAAGGTTCCTTTATCTTTGAACCACTCTTTGAACCAATCTATGAACCAGTATCTCAATCTATTCGGTCATCCACGGTCATATATTTGTCCAAGCCTACTAAGTGTTCTTACAAATCCATCTATGTTCATACTGTCCATGACTCTACTACTCAATTGTCCACAATGTTGACCCATCTGTCACTATACTTCTGCTAACTGGCTGCTCTAATATTTTCTACTCGAACTCTTCAAGCTTCTTGAAAGATGGTTCTCTAATCTGAGGCAGCTATTGCACTAACTCCCCTTATCTAATATTCATATTTCCTAGGATTCTATTAGCCAAATGCCTTAGAAATATACTCACTCAGATGAAGATTCATCTTCCTCTTCGTTGGTATATACATCTTCCCTTTAATTCTCTTCCTGAATTCTGTCATCATCTTCAGTTTTAACATCTTATTCATCTTCTATTTGAGTTCCAACACTTTCCTTTTTTTCTATAAATTCATCATGATCTTGTGCCACTACAAATCCTGAAAGTACGATTCCTTGGACCTATTCTTCATTTACCTTCTCCTCTTGTTTTTCACTTCTTCTCCAAAATTTCTTGTGTCTCTCATCAATATTTTCTTTCATGGGAGGTCTTATCATGCTTCCACAATTTTGAGCTATGTGTCCATATTTTTTGTATTTGTAACATTCAATATTTTGTAAGGAAACATAAGAATTTATTTCCTGATCATTTCTTTCATAGGCCCTAGAATCTACAATCTTATGTCCAAAGTTAGTACAATACAAACAATGACCATACAATAAATTTACATACCTGGAAGTGAATGATTTTCCTTGTGGTGTAGTCCTTCTATAATTATGCCTTGGCTTATCAAGATCTTCTCTTTGGTTGTTTCTTTCACAATGATTGAAGCTTCCTTGCTTCTTGAATGTAGAGGGTATTCTGTATTCATTTCTTTCTGATTCATCTTGATTATGATTCCTTCCATTGAAAACTTCTACATAACTCTTTTTTTTTTGTTTCTTTCGTCATGGAGATTGAACCTTTCTTAGTCTGCATTTAGTTGTATCCTATTATGGACCTATCATAGTATGGTATTTTCTTGTTGATGATGTTTTCCAATGTCTTGGTGCTATCTTAATTCATGTCCTTCTTTTGAACATATTTTCTTAGAGTGATTTCTTCTTCTTCCAACCTTTCAATAATATTATCCTTATATGTTAGTTGACCTATGAGTATTTCTGCAACCTTTCTATCCTCTTCTACATGGAATTTCAAATTTTTAATTATCTGGTTGAATTCCTCCGAGTTGAGATTATGATTTTTGTTTAGTTCTTTCTTGAGTAAATTTGTTTTCTTTATTTCCTTCCTTAGTTATTTTAAGGAACTAATTAGTTATGCTCCGAGATTGACTTCACCTTCTTCTTTTGAACTGTCATAGTTTCTTGTTTGATTTTTGTTAGCCATAAATAGTACCCTTTCTTAATCATTGTCAGTTTCATCATCTTCACTAGATGATGAACTGTCTTTTCTTAAGTATAGATTTTTCTTGAAGACTTTCTTTTTGTTCTTCCAGATTCCTTTTTTATATCTCTTTTCCTTCTTGGGATCTTCCTCTTCATCATTATCTGAACTTCTGTCATAAGGACACTTATTTGAAAAATGACTAATTTTACTACAATTAAAACATTTCAACAAAATCTTTCCTTTATATTTACATGTTCCCTTTTGTAACTTTCTTATGAAGTTTTCTATTTCTTCATCTTCTTCTGAATCATCATTTCAACTACATTCTGACTTCGGCTTTTGCTTGCAAACTAAATTTGATTGTTTCTTGTTACTTTTATTTGTCTTCTTAGATGCTTTGAATGCAACTTCATTTGTAAATGGATTGTCTTGTTCTATCATTGTCTTATAATATGTGACTATCCCATGTAGCTCGTCCATGGTCATCGTATCTAGATCCACTCTTTCTTCTAGGGATGGGACTTTGAGTCAAATCTGATTGGTAGAGATATTAATGCAATTTTAACAATGACCAGTTCCTTTATCTCATCTCCCAAGCCTTTGATGTCATTTACTACCTCATCTATGCATAGAAAGTAGGTTGTTATGTTTTCATCTTCATTCATCTTTAACCATTCAAACTCTTCTCTGAAAATTTGAAGTTTGCATTCCTAAACCTTTTCATCTCCTTCACATATAGTCTTTAGTTTGTCCCACATTTCCTTGGTGGATTCACAGTGCATGGTTTTAGTAAATATGTATTCATCTACACCATTTTGAATAGTCTTCTTGGCTCTTGAGTTATTTTCTGTGAGTTTCTTTCCATCCTTGTTCATTGGAGGAGTAGTTGGTGCTTTGTATCCATCCACCACTGATTTCCAAACATCAAATCCCTATGTCTGTATGCATGTCTATATTTTCTTTCTCCAAAGTTCATATTTCTCACCATTAAATTGTGGTATCCAAACTCTAGCGTGATCCATGATCTTTGTCCAATGGTTAAGTTTTTTTTCCTTAAGGAACCTGCTCTGATTCCAATTATTGGATTACTAAGAGGTGGGGAGGGGGGGTGAATCAGTAATGAGCAATTTATACTGCCTATTAATCCTGCTAACCACAATGTATATTCCTTTAACTTATTCAACCATTTTAATTTGTTTGTCATAAATATATTACTATATCATAAACATTGACATCCATCAGTGCATAACAAACAATAAAAAACACATCCACACAATAAACAGTACACAAATATTTACGTGGAAACCCAACGCTGGAGAAAACCACGAAATGGTTTTCTTATATATCAAGAATTACATTCAAGGAAGCACCCGACATCCAATTCTCCAACTCCAACTGGAAGGAGGCTCCAACCCCCTAGTTTCTCAAGATACAACCTGAGGGTATTTCCAACTCCCCTATTGTATGGCTACAACCAGAAGGAGCCTGCAAACCCCTATGTTCTCTAGCTACAACCGGAAGGTGGCTACAACCACCTAGTTCTAAGGCTCCAACCTCAAGGAAGCTCCAACTCCTTAATTCTTTGGCACCAACTGAAAGGAGACTACAAACCCCTTTCCTTTCCCTGTCCTACCACCTTGAAATATAAGTGTGATGCAGGAGCATCGCCCACATCAATCGAGCCAACGCGAAAGTGGGAGACAGCTGGACAAGCCAGCATAATTTCTTTTTTTGAATTTCACCTTGAAACTGTTGCGCAAAACATTAATGTGTTGATTTGATGAAGCGCACTTTGTATATTGTAATGGACCTTGAGCGGATAGCTCATGTCCTTAGGTAGATGAGGCATTTAATATATTTAATGATGGTAGATAGGAATTTAATTCTAGATTTGATAGATTTAGAGCCCGAGAGGGAAACGGGATATAGACACCCTCCTTTGTACATTGTAACATAGTTGAGAGCATTCAGAAGATAAGAGCAAGCAGTGAAGTGTATGAAGAACACCCATGTACAGATATTGAGTTAATATAAGAAAGCTTTGATTCAATTCCATGGTTGTGTTATTCTCTATGTATTAATGAGATTATGCTCATGAATGTTTGCTTCTTGCCATACATTTGCTTTTATATGATGTGTATGTGATTTCATGGTTGGATTGGAGTCTGTGAGAACAAGGAGTTAGTTTCAATTGTTTCTCTATATTGAACCAGAGAATTCCTGCAAGGGGTGCAGTTGAATCATCCGCAAGGAGTGCGTTTACGGAAGGGTTCAAATAGAGATAACTTTTGTTTTAAGTTCTCAGAAGTGCAGGTTTGGCACCAGAGCCGTGCAGGGCGTGCGCAGGCTGGATGAAGTCTTAGAGTTGTGATTCTGAGCAAAGAGATTGAAAGATTTCTGCTGCAGGAGTGCGCAGGATCAAAGACTTCAACACTTAGTTGTGTTTGAGGGTTTTTGCCGCAAGGAGTGCGTGCAAGGAGTTTCTTGAAGGAACTCGAAAGCTGTGAGAAAAGCTCAGGAAGGATAGACCTTCGAGTTCATCGAAGGACGGGATAAACAAACTTGTGCCTTGAAGGTTGCAAGAATGTCGCAGGGTTGCGCGCAGAGTGACGAGTTTTGTGGAAGAATGACTCGTCATTTCGTGGATTGAACGAGAAAGAAACGGACGGACATATTTATTCAGGGAGATTTCGTGAAGCTCCGAGGGCCATTGGATCTTGCGGAGGTGAAAGGAGGCTACGGTGCAGGAGCATGGAAAGGTTCGAAGCTCAGGAGAGCAGGAGCGTCGATCCGGGATCACGAGGAGCGTTGATTCTACTCGGGGATCGACATATCGGGAGTTCGTGAGGTAAGACTCTAAATTTACGCAATGGAAGTCGCGAAAGTGTGAGGCGCGACATTCCGACAGCTATGTAAGTAGAGTAGTGTGGGCCATGGGGAATAGTGGAGAACACGTGGCATAAACCATCGGGGTTTCGGCGTCTCGGTATCGGGAGTCGAGAGAGGAATCATTTGATCTCGTGAGAAGTGAAGTCACGAGGGAGCGAGACTGGGAGTGTCGGCATTTCGGCATCTCGTGCATTGGAGGTTGAAAACTTGAGAGTTGGTTACAGCGAGTGGCAAGACTGCAATAAGGGCAGAAGTCCCGACAAGCGGGAGAAGGTCAGCGCTGACTGACACATCGGGTCTCGGGGATTTGAGAGCCTAGTTGATCAATAGAGAACTTGCGAAGCGCGAAGTTTCTATCCTCGGATAAGGAAGTAAAGAGGATCGCGAGACGAGAACTGTGGGTGTAGATCTTCCGATTGGAAGATAGAAGAACCTAGAAGTTCTTCGGGCCGAGAGGAAAGAAGGTCTTGGAGGAGGCGAGCGTGCTCCTAGGAGTGCAGTTGTCGTCAGAGTGGTATCAGAGTGGGTATATCTTTGCTTTCTGTAGTAGAGAAAGAAATTCACCATGCCGCCCAGAAGAGAAAGACATTCAACAGACCCAGAGGACAGGGAGGTGAGGAGAAGAGGTAGGCCAGCAGGAAATTCGTAAATGGAGTGGAAGATGAGAGATCTTTGAGCAAGGCTTGAGGAGATGGAAACAACACAAAGATGCGGAGTTGGTGCAGGGGATCTTAGTGATTCCGAAGTTGAAGAGGAAGCTGGACATGAAGAAGAGGTCACAGTACAATATGCATCAACCGAGCGGTTGATCAAAACCATCGCAAGGATGGGTGCGAAGGCGAAAATGGACATTCCAGTCTATGAGGGGAATCTGGATGCAGAGGAGCTGCTAGATTGGATTAGAGCTCTTGACACATACTTCAATTATGAAGATGTGGAAGAAGATAAGAAAGTCAAGCATGCAGTTACGCGCTTGAAAGGACATGTAGCATTATGGTGGGATGAGCTTCAGGTAGACAGACGTTCCAAAGGTAAACAAAAGATCAAAAGTTGGGATCGAATGATTGCAAATATGAAAGCGAAGTTCATCCCAAGGGATTATCAAATCACTTTGTTCAGGCGAATGCAGAACCTGAGACAAAAACTGATGACAGTTAAGGAATACACCGAGGAATTCTATCGACTGAACATCAGGGCAGGTCATCGGGAGAGAGATGATGAAAAGGTTGTGAGATACTTGAATGGTCTCAGATAGGACATTCAATATGAGCTAAGCATGTTAACCATCTGAACGGTGGAAGATGCTTACCAATTGGCTCTGAAATCCGAGGAGAAGCTGAGCCGGAAGTAATTACAGTGAGGGCAAGGCAGGAGTCAACCCAGAGGTAAAGTAGTTGCCCAGGAGAAATTCTAAAAACCCAAAGAGGAATGGAAGAAACCTTAGGGTAAGGTTGAAAGAGGCTGAACCTCACAGAGGCAGCCATATGTTGAGCTGAGAGGACAACAAAATGATTAGCGAGGGGATTATGCTGATGCAAACAGTCTTCCGCGTACTAGAGGTCGACGTAGAGGCCGAGGAGGAGTAATCACATGCTTTACATGTGGAAAGAATGAGCACAAGTCATATGAGTGTCCAGAGAAAAAGAAAGACATCCGAGAAGCTCATATCACTGATGCTCAGAAGTGTGATGCTGAGACAGAAGATGCAGAAGGTGGAAGATCGCTTGGAATGCATAAAATCCTTTTGACACCTGAGAAGGAGGTGGAAAACTCAGTCCAAAGGACTAGACTATTCAAAACAACTTGCAAGACCAAGGATAGGGTGTGCAAGGTTATCGTGGACAGTGGTAGCACGGATAATCTCGTTTCAACCGAGATGGTAGAAAAGTTGGAGCTGGAAACGAATGATCACCCGAGTCCATACAAAGTCTCATGGCTATAGAAGGGACACCAGATAACGGTCACCAAACAGTGTTTGGTCGACATCAAAATAGGGGGATACAATGATAAAATCTTATGCGATGTTATTCCCATGGATGTATGTCATCTATTGCTGGGTAGACCATGGCAATATGACAGAAATGTGATTCATGATGGGAAGATGAACACATATACTCTGGAGAAGAATGGGAGAACCCATAAGTTGCTTCCGATAAAGGATAAAGAAGTAAAGCCGGAAGTAAGCAATACAATACTTCTCATGAGTGGGAAGGAGCTTCTTACAGAAATGGAAAAGAAAGAAGATCCACAATTCTTTGTTGTCAGAAAGCTGAGGATTATTCTGACTAGCATGAGAGTGGATGATTTACCAGATGAAGTTCAGGAACTGCTAGAAGAGTTCGCTGACATCATAGTGGACGAATTACCTCATTCGTTGCCACCAGTGAGAAGTGTGAGTCATCACATAGACCTCATACCAGGAGCAAGCTTGCCAAATAAAGTTGCGTACAGGTTGACGCCGCAAGAAAATGAAGAGATCAAGAAGCAAGTCCAAGATTTGATGGACAAAGGATTGGTCAGAGAAAGCTTGAGTCTATGTGTTGTTCCAACAGTACTCAGTCTGAAGAAAGAGGGACGTTGGAGGATGTGTACCGACTCAAGAGAGATCAACAAAATAACCATTAGGTACAGGTTTCCACTGCTGAGAATGGATGATCTGATGGATTGCTTGAGTGGGGCAAATTATTTTTCAAAGATAGATTTGAAAAGAAGATACGACCAAATTTGCATGAGAAAAGGTGATGAGTGGAAAACAACGTTCAAGACAAACGAAGGATTGTATGAATGGCTAGTCATGCCATTTGGCTTGACAAATGCACCAAGTACATTTATGAGGCCGATGAATGAAATCCTACGGGAGTTCATCGGAAAGTTCGTCGTTGTTTATTTGGATGACATACTGATTTACAGTAAATCAGAGGCTGAACATTTGAAACATTTGGCCATTGTGATGAGAAAGCTATAGCAGGAAAAGTTGTTGATCAACATGAAGAAATGTTCGTTCATGAAGACAGAGCTCATTTATTTGGGTTTTGTTATTTTGGATAATGAGTTAAGGATGGATCTAGACAAGGTGGAAGTGATTAAGAATTGGTCATCACCGAGAAACATTTTCGAGGTGAGAAGTTTCCATGGTTTGGCTAGTTTCTACAGAAAGTTCATCAGAAATTTCAGTGGAATTAGAGCAGCGATGATGGACACAGTGAAGAAGCGACATAAGAATTTTCATTGGACAACTGAGGCTGAAAAGAGCTTCAATCTGTTGAAGCGAAAGATAACAGAGTAACCCGTGTTGGTGTTGCCAGATTTTCATAAAACATTCCAAGTGAAATGTGATGCAAGTGGGTATGCCATAGGAGCAGTCCTGAGTCAGGAAGACAGGGCAATTGCATATTTTAGTGAGAAGTTGGATGATGCGAAGCTGAAATACTCCACGTATGATAAGGAATTTTATGCTATCATACAGGCGCTGAAGAAGTGGAGGCATTACTTGGTCCCAAAGGAATTTGTATTGTACAGTGATAATCATGCATTACAGTTTGTGACTCAACAGGAAAAGTTGAATCAGAAACATGCAAAATGGGTAGAGTATATGCATAATTTCACATTTGTAATTAAACACATTTCAGGTACTGCTAACAAAGTGGCTGATGCTTTGAGCAGGAAATGTTTGTTGTTGCAGGAATTTCGAGTCAACACTTTGGGTTTTGATAATCTCAAGGACATGTACGCAGGAGATGCAGATTTCAGAGAAGCGTATGATGCAGCTGAGAATCCAGTTCTCAGAGATCGGAGTCCTTGGATAGATTATATGATCCAATAAGCATTGTTGTTCCGAGGCAATCAGCTGTGTATTCCAAATTGCTCCATGAGGGAGAACCTATTGAAGGAGAAGCACAATGGAGGTTTAGCAGGGCATTTTGGCCATGACAAGACATTTGCGAAGCTGAGCGAATCATATTTTTGGCCAGGGATGCGTGCAAAGGTCAAGAGATTTGTTGACAGATGTTGGATTTGTCAGCATTCAAAAGGGAGAAAGCAGAATGCAGGGTTTTATCAACCATTTCCCATACCAGAGAGGCCATGGGAGGCAATCAACATGGATTTCGTATTGGGATTGCCGAGGACACAAAGAAGAGTTGATTCTATCTTTGTGGTCATGGACAGGTTTTCAAATATGGCACATTTCATACCATGCCAGAAGACCAGCGACGCGACACACATCGCAAACTTGTTTTTCAAAGAAATCGTTAGACTTCATGGATTGCTGAAAAGCATAGTTTCGGATAGGGACACTAAGTTCATTGGTCATTTTTGGAGGACACTATGGAAGAATATCGGGACTAACTTAGCATTTAGTTCTGCTTATCATCCTCAGACGGATGGACAGACAGAGGTGGTCAACCGAAGTCTGGGAGATTTGTTGAGAAGCTTGGTGACGGAGCACCGTAGCAGCTGGGATAGCATATTGCCACAGGTAGAGTTTGCATACAACGATTCGGTGAATCGGAGTACAGGAAAGAGTCCATTTCAGGTTGTATATGGAATGCAGCTGAAAGGAGTTTCTGAATTGCGAGATTCAAAAAAGACTGCACCTAGCAGTGCTAGTGCAGAGGAATTCGCTGACGCAATGCAGGAACTTCACAGCTAGGTGAAGCAGCGACTGATAAAATCAAATCAGGAGTATAAGCGCAGAGCAGACCAGCATCGGAGACAAATTCAGTTTGAAGTAGGTGATCTCGTTCTAGCACACTTGAGGAAGGAAAGGTTCCCAAGGGGAACGTACAATAAACTCAAGCTGAAGAAAATCGGGCCATGCAAGGTCTTGAGAAAATTCGGGGAAAATGCATATGAGGTTGAGTTGCCGGATGGCATCAGGATATCTTTGATATTCAATATCATAGATTTATACCCATATAGAACTGGAGAAGCAGAGACTGGAACTGAGGAACCAGTGATCCAGTGGATGAAGTAGATGCCAGTAGCAGAAAAGCCGCATATGGAATGCATACTAGACAAGCGAGTGGGTAAAAAGACCAGAAGAAAAGAATACTTCAAGTATCTGGTTAAATGGAAGAATCATCCCGTGGAGGATGCTAGATGGGAAACCGAAGCAATGATACAGAAGCATGGACAGACCATGCAGGAGCTCATGGACAGGAGCCCATGAAATTTTTGAAGCGAGGGAGTATGATGCAGGAGCATTGCCCACATCAAGCGAGCCAGCGCGAAAGTGGGAGACAGCTGGACAAGCCAGCATAATTTCTTTTTTTGAATTTCACCTTGAAACTGTTGCGCAAAACATAATGTGTTGATTTGATGAAGCGCACTTTGTATATTGTAATGGACCTTGAGCAGATAGCTCACGTCCTTAGGTAGATGAGGCATTTAATAGATTTAATGAAGGTAGATAGGAATTTAATTCTAGATTTGATAGCTTTAGAGCTCAAGAAGGAAACGAGATATAGACACCCTCCTTTGTACATTTTAACATAGTTGAGAGCATTCAGAAGAGAAGAGCAAGCAGAGAAGTGTATGAAGAACACCCATGTACAGATATTGAGTTAATAGAAGAAATCTTTGATTCAATTCCATGGTTGTGTTATTCTTTGTGTATTAATGAGATTATGCTCATGAATGTTTGCTTCTTGCCATACATTTGATTTTATATGCTATGTATGTGATTTCATGGTTGGATTGGAGTCTGTGAGAACAAGAAGTTAGTTTCAATTGTTTCTCTATCTTGAACCAGAGAATTCCTACAAGGGGTGCAGTTGAATCGTCCGCAAGGAGTGCGTTGATGGAAGGGTTCAGATAGAGATAACTTATGTTCTAAGTTTTCAGAAGTGCAGGTTTGGCACCAGAGCCGTGCAGGGCGTGCGCAGGCTGGATGAAGTCTTAGAGTTGCGATTCTGAGCAAAGAGATTGAAAGATTTCTGCTGCAGGAGTGCGTAGGATCGAAGACTTCAACACTTAGTCGTGTTTGAGGGTTTTTTCGGCAAGGAGTGCATGCAAGGAGTTTCCTGAAGGAACTCGAAAGCTGTGAGAAAAGTTCAGGAAGGATAGACCTTCGAGTTCGTCGAAGGATGGGATAAACAAACTTGTGCCTTGAAGGTTGCAAGAACGTCGCAGGGTTGCGCACAGAGTGACAAGTTCTGTGGAAGAACGACTCGTTGTTTCGTGGATTGAACAAGAAAGAAACAAATGGACAAATTTCTCCAGGGAGATTTCACGACGCTTCGAGGGCCATTAGATCTTGCGGAGGTGCAAGGAGGCTACGGTGCAGGAGCGTGGAAAGGTTCGAAGCTCAAGAGAGCAGGGGCGTCGATCCGGGATCACGAGGAGCATTGATTCTACTCGGGGATCGACATATCGGGAGTTCGTGAGGTAAGACTCCAAATTTACGCAAGGGAAGTCGTGAAAGTGCGAGGCGCGACATTCCAACAGCTACGTAAGTAGAGTAGTGTGGGCCACGGGGAATAGTGGAGAACAGGTGGCATAAACCATCGAGGTTTCAGCGTCTCGGGTATCGGGAGTCGAGAGAGGAATCATTTGATCTCGCGAGAAGCGAAGTCGCGAGGGAGCAAGACCGCGAGTGTCGACATTTCGGCATCTCGTGCATCGGAGGTTGAAAACTTGAGAGTTGGTTACAGCGAGTGGCGAGACTGCAATAAGGGCAGAAGTCCCGACAAGCGGGAGAAGGTCAGCGCTGACTGACACATCGGGTCTCGGGGATTCGAGAGCCCAGTTGATCAATAGAGAACTCGTGAAGTGCAAAGTTCCGATCCTCCGATAAGGAAGTAAAGAGGATCGCGAGACGAGAACTGTGGGTGCAGATCTTCCGATTGGAAGATAGAAGAACCTGGAAGTTCTTTGGGCCGAGAGGAAAGAAGGTCCTGGAGGAGACGAGCGTGCTCCGAGGAGTGCGGTTTCCGTCAAAGTGTCAAACAATGAAACCACTGCCACACTATCACTATGAGATATACCACTATAAACATGTACTAATTTGAGCCAACAACCTGTAACTAGCCTATGCATGTGTGTACTATCATGAACAAGTGTAATAATCCTCACATTAACAAGACATCAAACCTTTGTTGATATGCAACCTCAACCTTCACAAACAACTTCATAACCACTTCACAACCAAAATACCTCATCCATGTACCAAGAAATACTAACTATGTCTCAACACTTGAACCAACAATATGTACCAATGAATAATACCAAGATACCCATGTTTTATTTATGTAGATTTAACTCATACCATAGGTGTCATACAACCAACAACCTCTCTACGGAAAAACCTCAAACTCCCATAACCATATCTCATGGAGACAACAACACATAAGAATATGACATACCTTTTGTAACATCTCGCTCCTGCGAGCACATGTTATTGAATTATTCTTTGAGGAAACTTTTGTGCAAGTGATCCGGTTTTAGTATATGGTTGTCTATTCACTTATGGATTCTTATGATGATGTTGATGGACTATGATGTTATGCTATTTGATATCTATGTATTGACAGATGTTAGTGATGAGTTTCCCCTAAGTGTGCAAGACACGTGCCAAATTGATGATGCTAATGGCATCAATGGACCTCCTTGGACTTCGGATCGAGTCAGGGAGTGGACTGTATTGGTTTGGGTATTTTTTTTTATGCATGTGTGACATATGATCGGGTATATTATGATGTTGTTTATGGATTATTGACAATGTTTTATTGATGGGTGCAGGATGACAATTGCCTGCTAATCAGACTCACATAAGAAGTAAAGGGGCCATGCACAACAATCAGATATTGAGGAAGAGGTGTGGAAGCAACCCTATCACATCCTACTTGCACTCCTGTCGTGGCTCGAATTGTAGGTTAATGATTATCTAGTTCGAGAGATCCACGATGTCGTGAGGGCAGACTAAGACAGTCGCTCATGAAGATTCTAAGGGGTGCATAATAAGGCAAGGTCCTTACTCCTTAGAGGCCCTTAGTCTCTGACAAGATCGCTTGAATGGAATATTGACTCCAAGGGTCGGACAACTACCAAAAGCAGTCAAAGGCGAGTGGCACCCTTGGAACATGTGGTGTGTCTTAAAGGGCACATTGTGTAATTAAAATTTGAATCAAAGGAGGGTGGAACCCTTGGAGAACAGAGTGCGTCTTGAAGGGAATGTCGCGGTATAAAAAAAATTGAGTCAATGAATCTAGGTGACCTAGAAAACTTGAGCGAATGTTAAATCTTAAAACCCTGAGCACCTGCCGAATTAATTAATTTATTAATTAATTAACTAAAGAATGAATTTATTAAGCATGGTCCTTAAGGGTCTAGGCATTTTCAAATAAAGATTTAACTAATCCTAAGTCTAAGTGAGTGAAAAGACTAAAAACTACAAATTTTAAATTAAATGAGGAGGGGATGAAATAAATCAAATTAAGAATCAGTGAAAATAAAAATAAATCCTAAGGAATGATTAATACACTTATGCAAGTAAATACTAAATTAGAATTTTAGTTGAGAAAGGAATAAAGCATAAATGTGTAAGCATAGAAAGGTATCTAGTCTAGTATAACTAAATAAATTTCTTAAATTAAACACAACTCAGTTTTAGAAATGTGTCAATCATTAAAAGAGAATAAAATGACAACTAGATAATTAAATTAAATTGTGGATTTATTGGTGAAACTAAGGGAACGAGTGACAAGTGTATGGAGGTATAATTCCTAATTAATTAAAAAAAAATGAATTAAATGTGCAAATGACAAGTGGTCACTAAGAAAAAATTCTATAAAAGAAATGGCGGATAGGACGAATGGACCATGACTAGTATGAGTAAGGCTATGTTGTAGAAATTCTGATTGGTTTTACTTGTGAGAGTTGGGATACCCAGCTCGAGAAAGAGAGTGGTAGCTCTACCAAGCTCTAACTTGTGAGGCGAACTGGTAGCTAGATTATTATGGTTTTGGTTGTGCATGGTCCCTTTACGACTTGGGGGGATGAGGGGGAAGAAGAGTACCCCTAGTGTTGGCTGAGAGGCACCAGTAAAGTGTTCACGGTGAAATCTTCCCGAGATGTTGTGTTTATCCTTGCAATGTAACCCTCTAAAATTTGAAGTCCGGTTAATGGCATGTTGAGTTAATGGCCCATAAATAGTGTATAATGTTAATATCCCCCTCTGATTGTAGGGCGGTTCTATTCTCCTTACAAATTAACGCTATTGATATTATTAATTTCGGTTAAATCCAGGTCCCGAATGATCCCTTACATTGATAGCCCTTCAAAATTTTATTAATTGTGTTCTCTATTGTTGAGACTCTCCCTCCCTTTCCCAATGAACAACATCCAAAAATCTCTGTGTTTTAACTACGTCATTTCCCAGCGATTTTGCCAGCTTCATTCTTTGCGTTTTTGGAGACCCAAGTCTCTGTGACTTCCCTCTTCTACCCAACGCTTGCTTCAACTTTTTTCGGCGTTTTTCCTGGATTTATCACTGCAAGTTTCCTTTCCATATCCCTGCGTTTTACCCAAAATCAATATAAGCGATTTATGGTGCTTTATCCATGCGTTTTTCCTGGTGCATTAATCTCACCATTAACTCTGCATTTTATCTATTGTTGGGAGTAACTCTGTGCATTGCCTATTGTTGAGAGTAACCTCTGTGTTATTTCTTGTGCAGGAATCCGCCCAGCATGGGAGGCTCCTGGCGACCTCTCCCTTGATCTCCCTTGTAATTTATACATCCTCTCTTGCCCAGCAAAGGTGATTCTTCTTGCGTTTCCATGGGGAAAATTGCATCTCTGCGATCAATGTAGATTGCTCAGCGATTTTAACTGTTCTCTGTGTTTTCTGTGGAGAGCATTGCAACTCGATGATCAATGTATATTGCTCAGCGATTTTAACTGTTCTCTGTGTTTTCTGTGGAGGGCATTGCAACTTGATGATCAATGTAGATTGCTCAGCGATTTTAAGTGTTCTCTGTGTTTTCTGTCCATGGAACTAGATGGACACGGATTCAATCAGTAATATAACTTGTGTTACGCTCGATAGAACAACCAACTAGGAGTTGAATTAATGGAAGAAATGAAAATAGATCAAAAATAAAAGAAAACCTATTTTATCCGGATGCCCTTAAGTTGGGTAACAGACGAGGTTGATATATGATGTTGACTCGAATGATCTAGACTTTAACAACCCCCCCTTGATGTTAAGAATTAGATCTCTATTCTGCCACCGAGTTTGTCCTTATGCTAATGAGGTTCTTATTTATCTATATGTATTACTTTCTTATGAAAATTATGCTTAATCAATGTTGATGTATAATTGATTAATTAAGTAGACTTCTTGCGCCATGGAACAATGTTGATGTATAAATGATTAAATAATTAATTTGTTTACTTGCGCCATGAAAATATGATGTAACGAATGATTGTTTAGATATTATACTTCTTGCGCGCAATGAAAATATGATGTAATGAATGATTGTTTAGATATTAGACTTCTTGCGCGAAATGAACTTTAATGTGATAGATGATTGCATTTTGTGATTGAGATTTGCGCCATGAATATAACTGATAATTTCTCTTGCACCTTGGATTTAATGTGATGTATGATGGGTTATGTGATTAGTTAGAATACTTGTGCACCATGACTTAGAGGTGATGTATAATGATAAGTTGATGATGACCCTTACGCTTGAATAATTGATGTTTAGGTTGATGGATTTAATCTAGTTGATTTCGACTTTGATGGTGTTGGTGGGATGTAGACACCTCCATGTTCCTCAGAAAAGTCACTAGCCATGAGACCTTAAATGGTCAAAATAAATTGGGTCATGGGCTTGAGCATTGCTTATGAGTCTTGGAGGTCCTGTAAGACCCCATGATCAACACAACAACTACGTATAACAGGTAAGTTTTTTTTTTTTTATATAGCAAAGGAAAACATAACAACAATAAAAAGGTGCTCGAGGAATCATTCGCAAAAATTCTAATAACATAACATTTCCATTTGCGTAGGCAGTCTCGTGCCTACTACAATCATTTGTTAATAATATCATGGTGCCAAAAGTTGTTAAATCCTTAATTGTTAGTATTGAGGATGCACACAAGGGTTGTTGACATCTCACATGACCACATAAGTGAAGACGTAGGGTAAACAACTACACCCACAAGTTGTGAAAGGAAAACTAAACATCGAAGTAAATTAATCATCGTCTAGAGTTGAGGCACAAGACTATCGTCCATTAATTCGTTGCGCAAGATCTAAGTTGACCTTCAAACACAACTTAAAACTTATTACAAGCAAGTAGTCTAAAGCCTCTAAAATCATTCCTCACATCATGGTTTTTATGCGTGCAAGGCATCTAGGTACTATCCTCACTTACGCTAAAATTTACGTGCACGCGAACACTAACTTCTAATCCATCTCATCATCAACATGGACTGTGCAAGAAAATCTAACCCATAAATTAGAATACATCATTTAATCTTGGGTGAAAGGCATCAGTCATTTAAATCGATGCACACATTCCATCTAATACTGCCACTCTTTGATACTGCAATTTTGGTGTGCATTTGCATATATCCAAAATAGTGGTGCCAGAGCTTTACTTACTAAGCTAGTCACCATCGTACAAGGTGACCAAGTTTAGTGACAACCTAAAGTGATGCATCATTTAATAGGGTAACATTCCATTCCACAGGTGACAAGGGGGATTGCCGCAACCATAAAGTGTTGAAGGTGCAATTAAGGTGAATCCAACTATAGGCCACATGGAACAAGTTAAAGATAGGATTACGCCTTAAAGTTCAACATCGATTTGTTGAGATTCCAGCACCACATGAATGCCATCATATAAGGATATAATAATAATGAAGGTGAATTCCTTTAATTATAATTAAATAACTTGAAGGTGAAAATCACCCCCCCGCCCTCCCTCCTTTTTTTTTTAAGGTGAAGGCCAACCAAATGCAACAATTGTTTTTGAAATCCTTAAAAGGAAATGGAGGATAAAATCTAAGGGTCACTCATTATTATAAAAATTTCGTTCTCAATCACCTAAAAACACGGGGGCACCCATGCCTATACCTGTTGTTATTCTCATAAAGATACGTTGCCATTCACCCAATTCTATGTTGTATTCACATAGACATTCATGCTGTCCTCCACCTAAAAACGAGATGTCATTATAGCAACCAAAAGGTAAATTGTAGTCATGCAACTGATGACCCATTGTCCATGATAAAACAAAGGTATGAGCATGGTAGCAGGCTGTCTAAATCACTGGTCTACAATCCAATTCGTCGTTTAAAATAAATAATTCATTGTCTGTTATTACTAAGATTGATGTTTGACATTAGTAATTAAGATCGTTGTCTATACTTACTTCAACCCTATCAAATCGGTAACCATATGTGTGTGTGTGTGTGTGTGTGTGTATATATATAGGCCATCAACGCACGTAATATCACCTTCAGTTTGATACATTCACAATCAATTTGGATGTTTATAATTCACCAAAGATACACCAATTAATAAGTTCTAACTCATATGACATATACATCATTGACCAAAATATTCGAATTTTGTTTTGATTAAACGTTGTGTATCAAGTTAATTTATATAGCAGAACAAAAAGGGCAATGTTGTGCATGCTATCCGCTATCAACAACATCCAGGACATAGGAATAATATGCTACAGCAAAATTGCTACCCATGGTGCAGGGAAAATAATGCTACCTATCTACACAGAATGTATGCCACCCATTTACACACTCCAATGCACGGTAATTACCCCCACCATTACAGTCATACAAGAATAATTTCCCCAACTAATTACACAGTCAACACAGCAGCCAAATCGATGTACTTCATAATTTTGGGGATATTGTTGTGGGATACAACCTATATCTTTTTTGCAATGTGAACATGATCAAAGGAAAAATTAAATGGCTTAAAGCATTTCGATTAAACTGTCTATATTAAGAATTAAACTGTCTAAAAAAAGGAAATCGTTGGTATATATATAAATACTGTCTGAAAAATATGCATTTATTGTCTAATCATATAATGGATGAATAGGTAGTCAATAGATAGTAAAGCATGGAGAAGATAGACGATCATGTTGGAAGAAACACCAATGAATTGCAGAGTAACCAGGTGATAAGGCTGCCATTAAATCATTTACAGTCAATGTATAAATTCAATTGCAGTCAGGAATAGTTAAAACCAAGTTGTCATACAATGGGTAACGGACAAAATCGCAGAGGATAACATACCCTCCAAAAATGAAGAGGGGATACATAACGCAGAAGGTATTGAGCTTATCACAGAGAGAAGGGATAAAAAAAACATAGAGGTATTCAATAGCAAGAAGGCTCAAGACAATCATTCAACCAAGAACAATCAACAAGGGTAGATGGTTGAGCAAACAATCATTTGCTCATCATCCACACACAGAAAAGAAGGGCATTAGAATCTATAGGTTGCTATGCACTGAAGTGACGACTTTCGATTCGGCTCCTAGCCGACTACTGAAGTGCGGACTGACGAACTAGGGATGAGTACGAAGACCAGGCACAAAATCTTCATAAAAATGAATTAAAACCAAAAGGACTATCACAACATTCAAGGATCGAATGCCAAGGAAATCAAGTCAAGAAGTGAGCTTAAGGCTATGGGGAAATTAAGTTCTCAATTAAAATGCCAAGTCCAACACCTTCTATACACAGTTAAAAGTACAAAATTGTAAGCGTAAGGTCAATAATAATCTACCATGCAGAATAAAAGTAAGCATACCGTAGCCCAAGTCATTCTCTCTGAGTCATTATCTCATGCGCTCCATGCAACTCCCACTTTCCGACCGATGAGGCTTCACTGGTACCTGCCAACCAATGCTAGGGGCACTCTTCTTCCCCCTTAGCCCCCCGAACCACAAAGGGGCCACACACACTGAACCAGAGAACGACTATCTCCCAGCTCACCTCACAAGGCTGAGTTACCACTCCTCACCAAGCTAGGTATTCCAACTCCCACAAGCTAATTCACTCAAGTCTAAAATTTTGTAGCGTAATGTTACGCATGATAGAAGAGATCCATCACTCTCCCCCTCCCTCCTTTATATAGAATTTCTAAGTCACTTCTTTCTCAAATTCCCATTTAATTTAATGTTCAATAATTTAATTCAAAAAAATTATCCCTGTACATGTGTCACCTATCCCCTTCGTTGCACCATAAATTAATTTCATTAATTAATGAATTACTCCTATTTCCCTCACCCACCTAAAAGCATTCCTAGAATCTCTCCTTGGTGTACCCATATTCCCTTACACAATTTAATGACTTTACCCCTTACTAATTTACTAGTTGAGTTCGATTTAGAAAGTTCTTAAAGGCAAGATTCCTTGCTAAGTTGTTCATTCAGCTTTTTCCTTATGTTTCTCTTTTTCTTTATGTTTCCCTCTTTTTCCCTTAGTTTCCTAATTCTTTTAAATTTCCCTCTTTCCCTTTTCATCTAAACTTAAATTAGTAAGTGTAGAAATTTATTGTTTTCCCCTTTTTCTTTTAAACTAATAAATTTTAATTAGCTTGTGTAGCAAAACAATCATTTCCCTTTTAAAATTTTAAATCCCTTAATAATTTGATTTTAATAATTTAATCAAGTTTCTTACCCTTTTTTCGTCACATATTTGAAGATTATTATTATTATTATTATTATTTTACCAGTAATATTACTTTAGACCTAGATTTTAATTTTTGAGGCTGGCCGACATTTTATTAGGAAAAATGTTTTTAAATCTTTCTTATCACATTATTCATTCTAAGACCATCTAGGTTTATTCTCTTAATAGTTAAAAACCCGACGTGACCTTCAGGACGCACTAGGTTCTCCAAGGGTACCACTTGCCTCATTCTGTTTCCCTTCTGCGACATGTCCTTCAGGACACACTATGTGCTCGAAGGGTGCCACTCGCCTCTTTCCATTTTTCTCATGTGACCTTCCCTTCAAGATGCACTACGTGCTCCAAGGGTGCCACTCGCCTCTTGACTGACTTGGTAGACATAAAAAACCCCTGGAGTCAATACTCCGCCAGGTGATCTTGTGGGAGACTAAGGGACTCTAACGAATAAGGCCCCTTCCTTATTGCACGCCCCTTAGAATCATCGTGAGCGACTATCGCAGTCTACCCTCATGACATTGTGGGTCTTCTCGAACTAGGTAGTCATTAACCTATAGTTCGGGCCATGGAGGGAGTGCTAGTAGGCTGTGGCAGGGCTGCTGTCCACACCTCTCCCTCCACGTCTTTGGTAGTCATGCGTGACACCTCTATTCCACATGTGAGTCTATTCAACAAGATATTGTCAACCTGCATCATCAATGAATCATGTAAGAACAAAATCCATAATCATAACGTCAAATAAGATGCACATATGTCATATATATACAACAATCAAACCCAAATACTCCACTCCCTGACTTGATCCAGAGTCCAAGGGTTTCATCGATGCCTCAACATCCTCGAGGTCCAAATCCTTCACATTCAGGAGAACCAAGTCAATAGAACCTTTCTAAGTTAATACAACAAAATAACATATAATCACATCCATAATGCCTCATAATCATAATCAACGACCAATAGTATAATAATCTGAATCACTTGCAAGCAAGTGTCCTTAAAGAATAAGTTCGTGCAGTGTGCGCAAGAGAAAGATGTTACATACACCCCCTCTTGGTCTAAATTTTGTCCCGAAGTTTCACAGTATATGAGTGTCAAAAAAAATTGTATCACAGTATCATAAGTCTCTCTATTAAGCAAAAAGAAATTGTTGGCGCATATCATATGCGTCCTCCTAGGTCGTCGAGTGAGGACTATAGTTGTCCCACTGGACCTTGACCGGATCTACTGTTTGACACCGCAACGGTCGAATGCGATGATCTAGGATGAGGATCGGCTTAGCCGAGATTGCACCCTCATCTGACACCCGCAAGGTTCTCAAGTCACACACGTGTAGGATCACTAATCATAATGTCTCAAACAGAGATGTGAAAGACATCATGCATATGCCTTAAGAATCAAGCAAGGCTAGTCAATAGGCCACGGGCCTCTCCTTTCCACAATATCATAGGTTACCACAAACCTAGGAGATGGTTTATCTCCTTTTTCCCAACTTGATTGAACCCTTATGTGGTTTCAGTCACAAGAATACTCGATCGCTACATCATAACTACGGTCAACATGACGTGCATCGACATAACTCTTATGCCGATCCTGTGCTTCCTTGATTCTTTGTCTTATAGTTTGCATTTAATATTCCATTTCTTGGATTGATTCCGATCCCACCAGGAGCCTATCCTCAAGCTGATCCCAACTCAAAGGCATCCGACATGGTTTCCCATAAAGAAACTCGAAGGGCACCATCTTAATGGTGCTTTGGTAATTATTGTTATAGGCGAATTCTACCAGTGGCAAGAATTCTTCCCAATGCTTCTGTTGGTCCATCATGTACATGCGCAACATGTCTTCCAAGGTCTGGTTCATTCATTCGGTCTGCCCGTCAGCCTCTAGGTGATAAACAGTACTAAAGTTAAGTTGGGTTCCCAAGGCCTCTTGGAAACTAGTCCAAAATCGTCAAGTAAACACTAGTCCTCAATCGGATATAATCCTCTTAGGTATGCCATGAAGCCTCACAATTTCACTGATGAAAACTCTAGCTATGTCAGGTGCCTGATGCATTGTACGCATAAGAATAAATGAGAACTCTTCGTCAGAGTGTCGACTACCAAAAAAATTGAGTCATGTCTCCTTGCCATCAATGGCAATCCAATAATGAAATCCATCGACATAACCTCCCATTTCAATTCTGGAACAACGTGTGGTTGTAGTAATCCTACTGGATGTCTATGTTCAACCTTTACTTGCTAACATTCTAGACATTTGGCCACATAGTTGACTATGTCTGCCTTCATTCCTTTCTAGAAGAATAAGGGTTTAGGGTCCGCCCTCATCTTCGTGACTCCCGAGTGAGCCATGTATATTGCTTGGTGAGCCTCGTTTAGGATCAAACTCCTCAACTCTTCATACGATGGTATGTAAATCCGATTTTTAAACCTCAATAATCCATCTTCGTCAAACGTAAATTCTTCAAATATTGGTACCATCATTGTGTTTTGTCTAATAAAATCCTTGACCTTTTTGTACCAGTCATCATCGCATGGTAAGGCTAGAATCGTTTAACATAGATTCATCTGAATAGGCAACACTGAAAATATGTGTGGTCTCCTACTCAATGCATCTACCAATCGGTTCATTGTTCCCTTTGTGTAAGCAATCTCAGAATCATACTCGCTAAGAAATTTCGACCAACATCGTTGTCACGCATTCAGGTCGCTTTGCGTAAAGATGTATTGTAGTCCACAGTGGTCCATCTTTAGTTCAAATTTTCATCCAACAAGGTAGTGTCTCCCAACCTGCAAGGCATATACAATGGATAACAACTACAAATCGCGCGTTGCATATTTCTCCTCATGCCTTCTCAGTTTCCTTGAGATGTAGGCAATCACTCGACCATCTTGCATCAAGAATCCACCTAAGCCTTCCTTCGATGCATCAGTGCATACAAAGAAGTCTGTTTCCATGTCAGGGACCCTTAGTATCGGTGCTATTGTCAACAGCTCTTTGAGTCTCTAAAATGCTTCCGCGCATTTCTCGGTCCCAACAAACTTCTTGTTCTTCTTCTGCAATTTCGTGATCATATTTTCTATATTTGAAAATCCCTCTACAAACTGTCGATAATATCCTGCTAAACCCATGAAGCTACACACTTCCGGGACATTCGTCGATGCCAACCATTCCATAATAGCCTCGACCCTTGCTGGATCCATGAAGATACCTTCAACAAAGATGACATGCCCTAAGTAGTGAATCTTTGATTGATAAAATGAGCATTTGGACAACTTCCCATACAATTTGTGCTCTCGCTAATGCTGTAGTACCAAGCACAAGTGCTCGTCATGCTCCTCCGTCATCCAAGAGTAAATTAGAATATTGTCAATGAATATTTGGATGAACTTGTCCAGGAACTCGCGGAACACCCCATTCATCAAACTAATAAATACCCTAGGGACGTTTGTCAGTCCAACGGTAAAGCAATAAACTCGTAATGTCCAAAACTCATCTTAAAGGCAATCTTAGGGATGTCATCCCCTTGATCCGTAACTGGTGATACCCTATTCGCAAATAGATCCTTGAAAACATTGTCACACCCTTCATCTGATCGAACTGATCATCAATCCTCAACAACGGATATCGATTCTTGATCGTTTCCTTTTTCAATTGACGGTAGTCAATGATAAGTCTCGACAACCCATCCTTCTTTCGTATGAACATAACAGGAACACCCCACGGTGACACACTCGGACGTATAAGTCGTAGGTCCAGAAGCTCCTTTAGTTGTATTTTCAACTCCTGTAACTCCAGGGTCGACATACGATAAGGAGTTCTTGCTATTGATTTAGTCCCCAGTTTTAGGTCTATGGTAAACTGCAATTCTCTCTCTAGCATAATCCCAAGTAACTCCTTCAAGAAGATGTCTGCAAGCTCTCTCACCACAGGAAGGTGTTCTAGACCTTCCGCTACTCCCTTCTCATTTAACGCAAGGATCGCATAAATCTTATATCCATTGCACATTCTCTTCTGCAACTGCAAGGAAGAGATGAACCTCAGGAAAACTCCCTAGTTCCAACCTACAATCACACATCTCTATCCCTCATCATCGACCAAGCTCAATCGTTTTGTCTTATAGTTGAGTATCACCTCATGTGATTTCGACCAGTCCATACCGATCGCGACATCATAAGATCCTAAGATCATGACGTATAGGTTGGCTTTGGTGACAAACTCTCCTAGGTTAAGGGTACATCCTGTAACCCTTCCTCCAACCTATTGTTTGGCTCCCGAAGCCATCTCCATAAAGCTAAACAAATCTTGTTCAACTACCTTTACATTAATCCTTTTTAGCGCTGCACCAGAGATAAAACTCTCGGTAGCACCGGGATATTTCAAATACTAAGGGTCTGATCAGTGATGGTACCTGACATCTTGAGCATAGTCGATTGGTGCTCTTCCTGGAAGTTATTCACTGCTACATGAATCCTATGGAACTTGCCCAAAACACCCATGGTAGTGGGTCTGGCTGATCTAGATGCTTCGACCCTTTCCTCTGGGCAGTAATACTGGTACTGTGGCTCCCCACAATCCAACAAACTTACTTTGGTCCAACATTCCTAGTGCTCAAAGTAGAAGCTCAATTCTAATAATAAATCCAAACTTGAACTTCTTGACCTTAAGTTTCTGGGTAATTTGGTGTGGAGCATACCGAAGTAGCTCCAAACAAGCCTCATACTTGGGCATCGTGTGACTGCCTTGTTGCAAGGCGTCGAACTCGTTGATCTAATGCTCAATGAATTCCTCAAGAAGATACCTCTCCTGGATCCATTCCTCGAACAATTCCCATGACACGTCATCGACGACCATGTTCAAATGTGGCAGGAGTGTCTTTTGCAATAGAAGAACACTCCCCTTAAGTTGAAATACCACCATGTGGACCTTCATGCTGGAGGTCGTATTCATGAAGCACAACACCTTGCTCTACAACCATGCCTCGACGACACATCTGTCCATGAAACTCATGGACTCTAGAACTCAACTCTCTGAAGTTCTCAGTGGATGATAACAGTACTAGCTAGGGCATGCTGTGGACTCTCAGGGGTACAGGTGCCCTGGCCTCATCTCACTATCGATGGTGAATCAAGGCCCTTTGACATTACCTAGAAGGGCCTTGTCAGACCACAAGTGAATCCAACCCAAGGACTAGTTCTTCCCCTTGGGATTTCGAATCCGAGGGTGTGGGAACTTCTGGAGGCGTTGCACCTCCTTCCATGGCACCATGCTGTGAACCTCTGAGGCATCCTCTAAATGAGATCACCACCTGGACACGTTAAGGTTTTTAATTAATGTAACAATTAATACTCACAGGTTTACTGCAGTGGAAAGCTAGGCGATCCACAATC
The DNA here is from genome assembly GCA_032191745.1 of Picea mariana. NCBI lineage: Eukaryota > Viridiplantae > Streptophyta > Pinopsida > Pinales > Pinaceae > Picea > Picea mariana. The sequence continues at coordinate 71,159 of JASDQU010099881.1, read as the reverse complement.
ACAGGGTTGAACCGACTGTGATACCATGTGTAAGGCCCCATGATCAACACAACAACTATGTACAATAGGTAAGTTTTTTTTTTTTTTTCTATCATTTTTTTTACGACAAAGGAAAATAGAACAACAATAAAAAGGTGCTCGAGGAATCATTCACAGAACTCCTTATAACATAACATTTCCATTTGCACAGGCAGTCTGGTGTTTACTACAATCATTTGTTAATAATATCATGGTGCCAAAAGTTGTTAAATCCTCAATCATTAGTATTGAGGATGCATGCAAGGGTTGTTGACCTGTCACATGACCACATAAGTGAAGGCATAGGGTAAACGACTACACCCACAAGTTGTGTAAGGAAAAATAAACAACGCCGTAAATTAATCATCGTTTAGAGTTGAGGCACGAGACTATCATCAATTAATTCATTGCGCAAGATCTAAGTTGACCTTCAAACAAAACTTAAAACTTATCACAATCAAGTAGTCTAAATCCTCTAAAATCATTCCTCACATCACGGTTTTTCTGCGCACGAGGCGTCTAGGGACTATCCTCACTTACGCTAAAATTTACATGCACGTGAACACTAATTTCTAATCCATCTCATCATCAACATGGATTGCACAAGACGATATAACCCATGAATCAAAAAAAATCATTTATGCTTGGGCGCAAGGCATTAGTCATTTAAATCGATGCACACATTCCATCTAATACTGCCACTCTTTGATACTGCAATTTTTGTGTGCATTTGCATATATCCAAAATAGTGGTGCCAGAGCTTTACTTACTAAGCTATTCACCATCATACAAGGTCACCAAGGTTAGTGACAACCTAAAGTGATGCATCCTTTAATAGGGTAACATTCCATTCCACAGGTGATAAGGGGGATTTCCCCAACCATAAAGTGTTGAAGGTGCAATTAAGGTGAATCCAACTATAGGCCACATGGTAGAAGTTAAAGATAGGCTTATGTATTAAAGTTCAACATAGATTTGTTGGGATTCCAGCACCACATGAATGCCATCATTTAAGGATATAATAATAATGAAGGTGAATACCTTTATTTATAATTAAATAACTTGAAGGTGAAAATCACACCCTCCCCCCCCCCGCCTTCTTTTTTTTAAGGTGAATGCCAACCAAATGAAACAATTTTTTTTGAAAGCCTAAAAAGGCAATGGAGGAGAAAATCCGAGGGTCACTCATTATTATAAAAATTTCTCTATCAATCACCTAAAAACACGCGGTCACCCATGCCTATACCTGTTGTTATTCTCATAGACATACGTTGTCATTCACCCAAGTCTACGTTGTCATTCACATATACATTCACACTATCCTCCATCTAAAAATGAGTTGTCATTACAGCAACCAAAAGGTAAATTGCAGTCATGCAACTGATGACCCACAGTCCATGATACAATGCAGGCGTGAACATGGTAACAGGCTGTCTAAATCATTGGTCTACAATCGAATTCACTATTTAAAATAAATAATTTGTTGTCTGTTATTACTAAGATTGATGTCTCACATTAGTAATTAAGATTGATATCTATACTTACTTCAACCCTATCAAATCGCTAGCCATATGTATATATATAAATAGGCCATCAACGCACGTAAAATCGCCTTTAGTTTGATACATTCACAATCAATTTGGATGTTTATAATTCACCAAAGATACACCTATTAATAAGTTCGACGTCATATGACATATACATCATTGACAAAAATATTCAAATTTTGTGTTGATCAAATGTTGTGTATCAAGTCAATTAATATAGAAGAACAAAAAGGGAAATGTTGTGCATGCTATCCACTATCAACAACATCCACGATGCAGGAATAATATGCTACAACAAAATCACTACCCAAGGCGCAGGGAAAATAACGCTACCTATCTACATAGAATGTATGCTACCCATTTACACACTCCAATGCACGGTAATTACGCCCACCATTACATTCATACAAGAATAATTTCCCTAACTAATTACACAGTCAACGCAGCAGCCAAATCGTTGTCCTTCATAATTTTGGAGATAACATTGTGGGATACAACCTATATCTTTTTCGCGATGTGAACATGATCAAAGGAGAAATTTAATTGCTTAAATCATTTCGATTGAACTATCTAGATTAAGAATTAATTTGTCTAAAGAAAGGAAACCACTAGTATATATATAAATACTGTTTGAAAAATATGCATTTACTATCTAATCATATAATGGATGAATAGGTAGTCAATAGATAGTAAAGCGCAGAGAAGATAGAGGATCATGCTCGCTCAAACATCGATGAATCGAAGAGTAACTAGGTGATAAGGCTATCATGTAATACATAGGAAATCACAGACCCCAAATATAAGGCTTCCATTCAATTGCTTACAGTCAATGTATAAATTCAATTGTAGTCATGAATAGTTAAAACCAAGCTGTCGTACAATGGGTAATGGTCAAAATCGTAGAGGATAACATACCCTCCGAAAACGAAGAGGGGATACATAACGCAAAAGGTATTGAAATTATTGAAAAGAGAAGGGATAAACAAAATGCAAAGGTATTCAATCGCAAGAAGGTGCAAGGCAATCATTCAAGCAAGAACAATCAACAGGGGCAGACGATTGAGCAAACAATCCTTCGCTCATCATCCACACACATAAAAGAAAGGCATTAGAATCTATAGGTTGCTATGCACTGAAGTGACAACCGTCGATTCGTATCCTAGCCGACTGCTCAGTCGTGGACTGATGAACTAGGGATGAGGATGAAGACCAAGAATAAAATATTCATAAAAATCAATTAAAACCAAAAGCACTGTCACAACATTCAAGGATTGAATGCCAAGGGAATCAAGTCAAGCAACGAGCTTAAGGATATGGGGAAATTAAGTTCTCAATTAAAATGCTAAGTCCAACACCTTATTTACAGAGTTAAAAGTACAGAATTGAAAGCGTAAGAATAATAATCTACCATGCAAAATAAAAGTAAGCGTACCGTAGCCCAAGTCGTCCGCTCTGAGTTGTTATCTCGGGTACTACGTGCAGCTCATGCTTTTTGACCGATGAGACTTCACCGGTACCTCCCAACCAACACAAGAGGTAATCTTCTTCCCCCTTATCCCCCCGAGCCGCAAAGGGGCCATGTACACTGAACCAGAGAACAAATAGCTCCCACCTCACCTCATAAGGCCGAGATACCACTCCTCACCGAGATGGGTATACCAACTCCCACAAGCTAAGTCAGTCAAGTCTAAAATTTTGCAGCGTAACGTTACGCATGACAAAAGAGATCCATCTCTCTCCTCCTCCCTCCTTTATATAGAATTTCTAAGTCACTTCTTTCCCAAATTCCCATTTAATTTAATGTTCAATAATTTAATTCAGAAAAATTCTCCCTGTACATGTGTCACCCATCCCCTTCGTTGTACCAGAAATTAATTTCATTAATTAATGAATTACAACTGTTTCCCTCACCCACCTAAAAGCATTCCTAGAATTGCTCCTAGGTGTCCCCATATTCTCTTACACAATTTAATGACTTTCCCCCTTACGAATTTACTAGTTGAGTTCAATTTAGAAAGTTCTTAAAGGCAAGATTCCTTGTTAAGTTGTTCATTCTGCTTTTTCCATAGGTTTCCCTTTTTCTTTATGTTTCCCCCTTTTTCCCTTAGTTTCCTAATTCTTTTAAATTTCCCTCTTTACCTTTTCATCTAAACTCAAATTAGTAAGTGTAGAAATTTATCTTTTTCCCCTTTTTCTTTTTAATTAATAAATTTTAATTAGCATGTGTAACAAAACAATCATTTCCCTTTTAAAATTTTAAATCCCTCAATAATTTGATTTTAATAATTTAATCAAGTTTCTTACCCCCTTTTTGTCACATGTTTAAAGATTATTATTATTATTAGTATTATTATTATTTTACCACTAGTATTACTTTAGACCTAGATTTTAATTTTTGAGGTTGGGCCACATTTTATTAGGAAAAATGTTTTTAAATCTTTATTATCATGTTATTCATTCTAAGGCCATATAGGTTTATTCTCTTAATAGTTAACAACATGGCATTCCCTTCAGGATGCACTAGGTTCTCCAAGGGTGCCACTCGCCTCATTATGTTTCCCTTGCACGACGTGCCCTTCAGGACACACTACATGCTCCAAGGGTGCCACTTGCCTCTTTCTGTTTTTCTCACGTGACATTCCCTTCAGGATGAACTACATGCTCCAAGGGTGCCACTCGCCTCTTGACTGACTTGGTAGACATCAAAAACCCCTAGAGTCAATACTCCGCAAGTTGATATTGTGGTATACTAAGGGACTCTAAGGAATAAGGCCCCTGCCTTATTGCTTGCCCCTTAGAATCATCGTGAGTGACTATTGCAGTTTACCCTCACGACATCGCAGGTCTTCTCGAACTAGGTAGTCGTTAACCTATAGTTCAAGCCATGGCGGGAGCGCTAGTATATTGTGGCAGGGTTGTTGTCAACACCTCTCCCTCCACGTCTCTGGTAGTCGTGCATGACCCCTCTACTCCACATGTGAGTCTATTCGGAAAGCTATCGTCAGTCTGCATCATCAACGAATCATGTAAGGACAAAATACAAAATCATAACATCTAATCAGATGCACATATGTCATATATATACAACAATCAAAACCAAATAATACACTCCCTGACTCAATTCAGAGTCCAAGGGTTTCATCGATGCCTCAACATCCTCGAGGTCCAAATCCTTCACACTCAGGAGAACCGAGTCAATAGCACTTGTTTAAGTCAATTCAACAAAATAACATATAATCACATCCATAATGCCTCATAATCATAATCAACGACCAATAGTATAATAATCTGGATCACTTGCAAGCAAGTGTCCTCAAAGAATAAGTTCGCGCAATGTGCGCAAGAGCGGGATGTTACAGCTCCTAACCTTGCAGGGTAGGCTGGGTGGGTATTCATTTTAATATTCGTTATCTGGTTGATCATTGTTTATAAATTGTTTCAAGATGATTGTGATGTTCTAAGGGGAGAAGTTATTTATGTTTATGTGTCGCTATCCTTTTTGTTAAAGCATGGAATGCGTTGTTATTGATTTCAATGATGAGTAGATGGTAATTCTTATTCTTCTGATGTCATTGATTTTGCATTGCTATGATTTATATTGTTGACGCTAATTTCCTAATGAAAAAAAAAATTACCTTTTATGCTTCGCTTGCCTAGTCGTAACGGAGGGGTCGTTACACCTTTTGAAATTGTAGATAGATCTATTGTACTTGATCACTATATATTTTCTTGGGATCTTTCTTTCATACTCTGAGAATATGGTACCTTCAACAACTCAAGCTCTCATGGATTTTCCCAAGTGTACACGCCATGTTATACTACTATCCCACATACATACGCGCCCTTCTCCAATGCAACCCATGTACACCTGAAAAAATAGGGTCTTTTAGTATTTCTCCAATTCTGAAACTTTCTCCGTCAACCCTTCATGCTACCTCAGACTTGCGTAACTTCATATGTGTCAATGAGTACCTGCAATAAACCTTAGAGAATAATGGATATTCAATGTGCTCAATAGGTGCTAATAGGAGATCCTTGCTTTCTTATTTATACTTCAATGTATCTTCCCCAAGGGGTTAACTTCTAACCAACTTAACCCAACTTCCTTCTTTTAGGGATAACCCACTTCTAACCACTTGTCCACTTATAACCACTTTATCCACAAATAGTAAACTCTCCACTTCTAGTTGCAATTAATTTTTTTTTAATTCTTTTCTTATTGCAACAACATAACACATGATTAACTCCTAGTTACCATCAATTTGACTAGTACACTTCTTCTAGGAGCTTCTAGATAACTTATGAGGGTTCTCCAATTTCACATGACCATAATCCTCTAACAATGAGGAGTTATTTGACATTCCACATATCACTAGAATTGACATGACATGTACTATCCCTCTAGAATAGTCTTACCTGCATATTCACTGATATCCATTCCTTTATACCTCAAACAAAATTTGTTCTACCATACTTCACTACACGACTTATATAAGGGTTGACATAAATGACATCCAACTATCCAAACCAACTGTCCATTAATTTAAACCAATTGCTTGACACTTTTGGGATTTAATTATCATAACCTTCAATATATCTATCTATCTATCTATCTATATATATATATATATATATATATATATATATATATATATATATATATTGAAGGTTATATATATATACCCCAGATGGGGTGGCAACTGGACACCATGCAAATTGAGATGTTAAATTTCTCTGCTACCATCCCCTCGTCTACTCCTCACGGTATGATAAACATTCATTTGACATGATTGCGGGTGTGTATGCACACAAAAGTTGGTATAATGGAGAACTCAATGCTACAACGAAAAAATTTCCTGGACTTGTACAAGTCACACGAGCCTTGTAAACTCGACCCTTCTAGAAATTCACCACACCAATTCTGATACAACTCGGGAGGTAATACATGGAAATAGTTATTTGGCTTTGGTCCTATCTCTGGTTTATTGCACCTGCTTGGACGTTTTCTCTTCTTGATATTCCACTCTGCTCCTGGTTTCCAATTTCATTACACCCTCCCCCATTCCCAGGGAAAGAGGCAATCCTAAGGGCAAGCCAACTTACTACAGTTTTGTAGACCGACAACGCAGGTTGAGATCCTCCTCCCCTTCCTCAATGGCTCATACTTATTTTTCTAGACATGGAAATCTTATTGTGACTCCTCCATTCTATGCTCAGAATTGGTTGGAATATGCTTGTCCCATGGCTTATGTCAAATAAGTGCATCCCTTAGTCCTGTCACAAGCTCCTTCAACCTCCCTCCTTTTCCCAGCCTCTAGCATTCAAGCCCCACCCAACTTTACTGGATAGGATACTAAAGAAATGGAACCTTCTTTGTAAATGTAAACCTATATTGTATAAGAAGAAACACCTTCGGTGGAGCACAAAGAGGATACCCCTCCAATCAGATAGCCTCCAATCGTATCTACTCTAGAGACAGAGATGACCAATGCTTGTCGCCTCTCAAAGGAACACTTAGACCTCATATTTGTTATGCAATCGGATATGGCATAAAATCTGCATTGAAATACCATCCTCATTCTCTTCTTGGATATGTTGTTTGACTCCCTCTCAAGTGAGCGAGAAAAACAAAGATGTATGCCATGCTCCCAGTAGTATGTTTTTGTTCCTACCTGGCCTCAACCTCCTAACGATGATGGTGCTCTGGGTTCGCCTACTGTGTAATTTTTTTTTTCTCTGTCATTTTGCATTTCTCTATTAGGATTATGGTGGAATATTCAATGTTTTTTTGTCTCTTGTTTCTTTCTTTCTTAGAATATGGAAAAAATAAGACACATGGCCATTGATTCTAGTTTCCATCTGTGTGGCAGAATAGGTGGCCATTTTTACTAATTTTTCTAAGGAAATATATATTTATTGTGAGCAAGCATGAAATTTTATATTTATATATTGATAGTATATACATGCATGACCATCTATCTATAGTAGCCAACGGATGTTCATAAAAAAATCCAGAACTTGATGGCCTCCCAAAAGGGAAATTTGGGCCAGCTATCAAAATAACCAATCCTATCATACTTATGCATATAGTAAATTTATATCCAATCTAGAACAATATTTCCACAGCTAAAGTAAAAACTAAGAAAATATAACAAGCTCGAACCAAAATGACTCATATTAGAAAAAGGTCATCACTCATCAAGCACATGAACTTGGGGATCCCCATTGGGATAAGCACTAACAAGAGGTGATGGCATCGGAGGGGACTTGGAGCTTGATCTAGCATCCCTGTCTTTGACAACTTAGAAAACTCCTCCATTCTTCTTCACAAGCCAAGAAGCCACAATAATCAATAGACTAGACTAGCTTTCTAGAACCTCCAACCATTACTACAAATTCCTAAGTTCTTTCTCTTGCAATCTCCTTCCTTTCACTAATGTTGAATTTATGTGCCAATATAATTCAACCATGCGATGAAACTTTGTATCTCTGTTTTTGGTTCAACCCAAATCATTGATATCATCCCCTACTTGGACATTGATTGTCTCATCCTCAATTTGATCACTCCTATCCCTCACCTTAGTGTCCAAAGACTACATGGCCTCCTTATCATATGGGTCAACCTCAAATTGATAACTCATGGCTACCTTCTTGGCAGCAAGGGCTACATGATTTTTCTTTTTCGAACCCAACTCCACCTTTCATTTTCGAGGAACCATGATACACTAGAAAAAAACCCTCCAGACTTTCCTGACTTAAAATTCTATGAATCTCTAGAGCCCACCACTATGAGTTCCCTTTCTCATACTCATAAAGAAAACCTAGGATCTGCAAAATGAAATTCAACCTTTCTTTAGCTCCTCGCTTAATCCTCCTCCCTCCCACATGCATAATGTCTACGAAGATGAGGCCGAATGAATCAATTGTTTCCATAGATGAATTCATCACTAACCCCCAACTCAGGAACCTGGACGATGTACTTGCCTTCAGTCATTGTTGTCCGATGACCATCATGGTCTAGAAATATTCCATTCTCCTCTCACTAGGTGTATTCGGGACCTCTTTGTGATTTTCCGAATTGAGCATGCTCAACCTCTCTCTTAAGACTATCTTTGATATTAGTTGTTAGCAGCTTCTTCAAAATGGGTTAAGCAGAGAATGAGCACTTTATTATAGCCCGATCATGAGCACTCAAGACCGGGATACCTCCCTCTCATCAATTAGACCTTGTTATATTCTCAGGGAAAGATCTCTCTCAAGACCGTTTAGATTAGACCGGGATGATTGGAAAGCAAGACTCGCTATTCTACAAAGGTTCCTCAAACTTAGTGCTAAATACCTCCGCTAAACCTACCTCCATTTTAAATAATCCCCCTATTCAGCCCGGTTGATCTCAAATTGATTAAGAGAGATCATGTTTTAACTCGATCCTCCTACAAGCTATCTTACCTCTCCCTGTTCGATCAATCAATAAATCTCGTTTCAATCCCGTTGAAATAAATCAATCAAACAAGGCTCCTCCTCCGATCATGAGCACTCAAGAGTAATATAAACCTAACCCTTTTGTAATCCTTTGAACAAAAGTGAAAAGCCAGATAGAATTTGGTATCCATCTTTATACACAAATAAAAGTGCTCTCTTCTACCACTCTTTTTCATTCACACACTTTAGTAAATCCAATCCCTGTGAAGACAGATAAAGGGATTCTCCTTGGGGTCAATCTTACTCCCAAAGTTTTTGGTTTCCCCTCAAACGAAATGAGCCAGACCTGTGGGAGAGGAAAGGAAATGGAGTATTATCTCGCTTGACCTTTTGAGGGTAGGAAATTCAAAAGGAGGTTTATTGGATTCCTTTACTTGACGAGGATCTGCCACTCTATATATATCCAGAGGCAATAGAAAACCCGTCAGCTGGACAAAAAGCCAATGCCGCTATTGTTGGGTGAAGGGCCCATGGTGCCTGCTCTCCGAAGAGGAGCATCAAAATCGTACATCCTTTGAGTAGCAATACTCAGCGAGGGCGTTGGGGTTGGCGAGCCTTCGAAAGCATATTATAAGGTCCCCGGTCGTTCAATCAGACCTGGGCGCTACAGCGGGAATTCTATGTTTAGCAAAAAAATTATATGGGGAATATATATTGAAATTGCTTCTTCCAGTGTGACATTTCACCCGGAATCACTGTTGTTTGTTGGATATCATCTGAATGAATCCTCTCCTCGTTGACATAGATTGCGGGTAACTACACCACATCTCATAACACAAAGGTCCATGCCCCAAAAACTCGGCCAGATTCAACGGCCACACAAACAATCACACTAATTTAGCAATACCTTACAGAGTGGAATCAAAACAATTCCATCGAGAATTATATTAAAAATAGAAGTGAATTATTTCCTCCTTCCCCTTTAAAACTGTCAGCCCAATCTCATTACGACAGCCTAAGTCTCGTGGCCCACAGACCCACCCAACCACCCAACTTGTTCATTTTCCTTTTCTGGAACCAATCCAGGAATTGGAGAGAAGGAGCCAGTAAAAGCGCTTTGTTCAGGCAGGGCAGGGCAGAAAGCGTAGAGGCAGGAAGGAAAGGATAGAGAGTGAGGCAGGGCAGAGAGCTTAGAGGGGGAAGCGAGGTTCCCATCCTTACATAGGTAGGTAATAGGTACGTGAAATCGGGAAACATCCATAAAGAAGGGAAGCGCTCTGCCCGCTCACCCTACCCATACAAGTAAAGCTCTTCTAACTATAGGAAGGCCAGTCTCCGGTCTAGAAATAAAGGAGCAATAGCTTTGGAGCTTATTAAGAGAATGAAGTGAGCTTCTTCTTGATGTTTAGCTCTATTGATTCTGAGGGATTCTGAACTGATGAACCCAATGGCTTATGGGTAGGTAAAAGCCCGTCGGCAAAGCACCCTCACTACGATATCCATATCACAACACTATGAACCTAGGACAGGAACAACTACTTATCCAAATGTTAACAGAACTAGACCTACCCGTGAACCATGGCTTGGCTAACTCACCTACCTTGTACGATTAAGACTCCCACACTGAGAGCTCCCTCACTGACCTTGTACGAGTCATACTCCCAAACTGAATAAATGAAATGAGGAGAACTGAAAGCTCCCTAATCAGCCTTAATTCCGCCTTAGCATGATGGATCCTTTTTAGACGCCCTGGGAAATCAGTTTAGAGTGGATGAGAGATTGGCAGCCTAGCATTATTGGCTGTCATAACCACTCGGCTTCCTTGGTATTCGGACTTGCTGAGGAGTTTGCTTTCATCTCAAGTCATATGCTTTGAACACCCTGAGTTGACTATCCAGTCTGGACTGTAGTCCAATCTATCCGGGCTCAAGACCTTTCATATCTTCCCGATAATACTCACTATGCATGCATGCTTAGGTAACTTGGAACAGGGAGGGACCCGAGCTAGTAAGGGATAACCCTTCTAGCTCAGGCAGGTAATTCCATGACCTAACCTGCCAGGGAGGGCTCAAGTAAGACTACCTTATAGCTAGCTCAGGTCTTGAGGGGAATAAATCAAGGGCCAGGGCCTGTGCCTTCCTTCGCTCTGCTGGCTTTACTTTTCTTCTGACGTTATGCATGCAAGCTAGTTGTGTGATTGTAGTGGGAATCAACCACAAATGCTGGGGTGTATGTATGAACAACCATGCTGCATAGATATTTAACTAAGGCACTTGGTTATTTGAGGTGATGAGAGACAGGCTCGTGGACGAGACAACCCACAGGGGGATATAATGCCCCTCCTTCCTATCATCGATTCTCATGTCTTAGCCTCCATAGCCATGTGGCCCCTGACTCGAATATATATATATATATATATATATATATATATATATATATATATATATATAATCTTTTTTTTTACAATATATTTGAAAATAGTTAATTTCATTTAAAATTATGAACATCTTTAAATTGCTATCTTAAAAAAAAACACACCATTTCTAATTTGAAATTGAATTCAAACAAATTTTGATTTGTCTCAAACTTTTTAAAGTTTTATCACACTAAAATAATGTTAGAATTAAATATCATTATGTTGTCCTTAAAGTTTTATCACACTAAAAGTAATGTTTCAAGAATTAAATCTCATTATGAATTAAATGCCATTATGTTGTCCTTAAAGTTTTATCACATCAAAAGTAATGTTTCAAGAATTAAATCTCATTATGAATTAAATGCCATTATGTTGTCCTTAAAGTTTTATCAAACTAAAATAATGTTTAAAGAATTAAATCTCATTATTTGTCCTTGCTCTCATTATGCTGTAAGAATTAAATCTCATTATGTTGTCCTTACTCTCATTATGTTATAAGAATTAAATCTCATTATGTTATCCTTACTCTCATTATGTTGTCCTTATGCATTAGTAAGGTCAAATTTTCATCACACCTAACTTCTTTCCAGAATTAAATCTCATTATGTTGTCATTATGCATTAGTAAGGCCAAATTTTCATTACAACTAACTTCTTGATTGTTTAATTGTAACACGTTATATCTTATAATAATCAATGTTTAACAAAACATGCCTATTTCCAATGAATAAGGCAATGATATCTTTGTTCACTATGAAATATTTGGTCTTTAAAAATTACCTTATTAATTATCACTCCTTATCTAAATATGCATCTTATATTATTTATAAGAAAGATCTAATAAGCCAATATATTTTTATTCACTATGCAAGATTTGATATTTAAAAATGTCCTTATGAATAATAATTTACCACTCATTCTTATTTAAATATGTATCTTATGAATAATAATTTATCATTCATTCTCATCTAAATATGCTTTAGCATGTTGGAAGATTTGGTCTTTAAAAATTACCTTATAAATAATAATTATCACTCATCTAAATATGCATTTTATATTATTTATTAAAAAAGATCTAATAAGGTAATGATGTTTTTGTTCACTATGCAAGATTTGATATTTAAAAATGTCCTTATAAATAATAATTTATCATTCATTCTTATCTAAATACGCATCTTATGAATAATAATTTATCACGCATTCTCATCTAAATATGCATCTTATATTATTTAGAAGAAAGGATTTTAGCATCTTAACATTTCTAGTATATAAATGAATTTGTGATATGTATTTTATATCATATCAGTTAAATTATTATTTTATAATGTTTTGATATTTTTTCAAATTTATGATATTTTTATATTAAAAAGAAGTTGTATAATTTAATATTTTTATATCTTTAACTTATTTTATATCATATTAACTAAATTATTATTTTATAATGTTTTGATATTTTCTCAAATTTATGATATTTTTATATTGAAAAGAATTTGTATAATTTAATCATTTTTATATCTTTAACTTAAAGATATAATTGTTTAATATTTAATTTATTATCCAATTAATTACATACAAATATTTAATAAGACAATGGTATTTTTGTTCATTATACAAGATTTGATAATTAAAAATGTTCTTATGAATAATAATTTATCATTCATTCTTATCTAAATATGCAACAATTGATATTTAAAAATGATCTTATGAATAATAATTTATCACTCATTCTTATCTAAATATACATTTTATATTATTTAGAAGAAATAATTTTAACATCTTAACATTATAGTATATAAATAAATTTGTGATATCTATTTTATTTTATATGATATCAAAGAAATTATTATTTTATAATGTTTTGATATTTTTTCAAATTTCTACATTTTTATATTAAAAATAAATTGTATAATTCAACAATATTTATATTTTTAACTTATATAATTGTTTAATATTTAATTTATTATAAAATTAGTTACATATAAATATTAAAGATTGTTAACATAAATATATAATTATCTAATATTTAATTTATTATCAAATTAATTACATATAAATATTTTAAAAGATTGTTTGTTTAATTAATTAAATTTGTAGTTGATGATGTTTATTTATTTTTTTTTTTTTAAACTAATGTTTCGTTGTAGATTCATAATTTATGAATTTCTTTTTTATATATTTTTTTTTAAATTTTTAATTTCTTCTTAAACTTTATATATATATATATATAATTTTTATTTTAGAGTAATGATAGTAATAATAAAGAGACTTATAAATATATATAAATGATTTAATACTAGATTCATTTGATTTTGTGGTAAAGATAAACTCAAATCTTTTTATTTTTATAAAAAATTTGTAAGTTAAATTCAAGATTGACTTATTCTTGATATTACTTACTTTGTAAAAAATATATTAAAACTAAATATGTGAAGAAATGAGTTGTTTTTAAAAATTTTACTACAATCAAATTTTCATATGCATATATATAATCAAAATTTCATATCTACATATGTAAATATTTAATAGTAATTGTTTATTTGTTCATCAATATGTTGGAATTTTCGTATCAAAATATGTAAATGTTTAATAGAAATTGTTTATATATTCATCAATATGTTAAAATCTTTTCCAAACTTCTTAACATATATTTAATTTTTCATTACATTTTATATATATTTACTTCATATCTTTTTCCAAATTCATTTTGAGTTAGTTAATTTGGACTAGTGTATAAATTTATTTTGTACTTATCATATTTCTATGATTTTTGTTCCAGTTTTGGGGAAATTTTAACATAGACTAATATGATGTCTAATATATAATGGAACATTTTTCAATTAATTTAAAACATTGCTAATTTACTAAATCCTACTTGTTTTAGTTTTTAATTTTTTTTAATTATACATTATAATTATATTTTTTATCAAATAATATAAAATTTAACTTACTGTAATGACACTAATTGAATAAATGATTAAAGATTACAAAAAAAAATCAGTTAAAGAAAATAAGCATGATTAATTGTGTGATAATCAAACTGAAGAATGCATTTAATGAACTGTGACATAAATTAAGGGAAAAGAAATAAAATAATGTAAGAACAGGGATGGCGTAGGTTGCCAAGGGTGGCGTATGCAGGGCAAGAAGCCCAGAAATCCCGAGAAGATAAGGAAAATGTTAATGAAACGAAGTACGGGGGACAGAGGGTGGTTGTGAGGAGTAACTGCGTGCGGTGGTCGGGAGGAATAAGGCGGGGAATGAGGGGGATGTGCGGTCCATTCAGAGGTGGATGGGCGCAGGAAAAACGATATTTTTTTGTCCTTTTGCCAGGAAGCCGAGAGCTGGACTGGGGGGTGTGTGTGCTCAGAGAGAGACACAGGACTTACTGGTTGTATCTTATTGATCAGGGAGGCACGTGTTGCTAGAGGTTTTGGTCTCGGGGGCCAGGATATCCGTAGATATCCTGGAGCTAGGTCGTTTTCCTAGTTGGCAGGGTGGACAATAGTTTTGGGCAATTATTTTCCTGTTTGTGGCAGGGTTGATCTGTGTAGCAGGGAGCGGAAAGGCAGTAGTAAGTAAAGGGGCAACATAAATTAGCATCAGATCCAGGTGCTTGGTTAAGTTTGTATTTATTTCTTTCTGTTATCATTTCAATATTTATTGAGAATTCTAAGTTGTTGTAGTTGTTGTTATAAAAATCAATATTATGCTATGATGTTATTGTCTCAGCTAGGAAATAATTTTGCTTATGAAGTTTAATGATGTTTAGAAACATATTAGGCTGTTACATATGGTATCAGAGCGTCTTAGTTCGAAATCTGGGCCTAAGGGCCAAAACCCGGAGTGTTAACTCCAGCCATGCTTAAACTATAAATGAAACACGTTCAGTTTGATCTGATATGATTGATGCAATAACGGAAAACACACTCAGGATAGTACCCCTACATG
>JASDQU010099881.1:41294-55736 GCA_032191745.1 Picea mariana | reverse complement strand
AATCAGATGCACTAATATCACAGTAAAACAATCAAACCCCAATGGTACACTCCCTGACTCAATCCAGAGTCCAAGGGGTTCCATCGATGCCTCTGCATCCTTAAGGTCCAAAATCCTGCATGCGCAGTAAGCTGAGTCAATAGCACTTGTCTATGTCAATGTAGTAAAACAACATGTCATCAACCCATAATGCTTCATAATCAAAATCAAAAGTTTTAATAGCATAGTAATCCAGATCACTTGCGAGCAAGTGTCCTCAAAGAATAAGTTCACTCAGTGTGCCAGAGCGGAATGTTACAACAAAGAGTAAGCATAAGAGGTGCACATATAACCCTTTAAGTCAAGAATTCCAGAGGGTAGTGAAAGAAAGCATCGGAGTTCACTTCAACAAGTGGCGAAGTTCAAGAGATAAAATGTGTTCAAAGTTCCAATTGGGAAATCAAGAGTGTTAAATATCTTTATAAGAATTAGTGGATGAAATATAATCGTGAGGAGTCAAAATCCCCACTAGAGTAGTGCACTCATTAAACCTTGAGTCCTTTTGACTTCATGAATTTGACGGTTTGGAATAGTTAAATTTGTTGGGGCATGGAGCCCTGTAGCTCTAAAGCCCAAAATTAATTCTGATTATATATTGTTGGATAAAAGTGATTCGTAGATCTCCATGAGTAAATCTTGATCATTGATGACTGTTAAACAAGGACCGTCAAATCTGTGGGTTTAAACCTTTGCTAGTTCGAAGGTAGGTTGTGTTCGAGTTGCAATAACTTCCAAAACCCGTAGTTCCGGAATAGAATCTCCACCGTAGGTTCTCGTGTGAGGAGAATCCTGTCAGTTTTCTGATTAAGTTCATAATTATTGATGAAGTTAAGTGGAAGGATATGGTTAGCCTACATCTTCCAGTGAACATCACTTATGACTGAATTCGACCAGTAACACTTCAGGTGGATAGGAGTGTTGAAGTTGAAGAAACCTCCATAGCATCAGAGTTCTGGAGTTGCGAATAACGCATTTAGGGCCAATTCTTGGTTCCATCCCATGATCAAATTCATAACTTGTTAAGGAATAATGGATAATGCTCAGGTTTAGAAGTAAGTCAAAACTCCCCAAAACCTTCAACAGGCGTTACCTGATTTCGAAAATTTTGGGATTTAAAATGCAAAATTACAGAGACTTCACGCTACTAGAAACTTCAGATTTATCAATTAATTGAACAAAGAATACAACAAATATCCCACAATATGGGTTGATTTAGGATTCAGACAAAATTCAACATAGAACTCATGAATATGAATTCAGACTTAGTTCATAGTTTACCAGTGAACAATACACTATTAATTTCTTTAAATAATCTCAACTAAAAAGTACAATCACACGAAATTCAAATATGGATGAAAATACCCATTCTAAAAAATATATCATACACAATATAAATTTGAAATTTACAATGAGGATCAAGACACTCAAAGCTAGAGTTCGAAAAACGCCCGAAATTAAAGCAAAAATTGGAAAATTGTAAACATCATAACTATTATTCGTTTGGAAGAAATTTCAACAAATTGGAACTCACTCCTTATTTTGATTCTACAGTGGCCATATCAATCTAACAAACTAATACACTTGTTCTACAAAGTAAATTCATAATATAAAAATGCAGGGACCAATGAAGGTTGGAAGATGAAGATGCCCTTCAAAGTCTTGCGCTCCTTCCTTATTTTCACTTGTTAATCATAGAGACTTCATTGATACCTCCCAACCAATGCTAGGGGTAATATTCTTCCCCCTTACCCCCCTGAGTCGTAAAGAGGCCAAGCACAAAAACTAGAAAACAATAGCTTCCAATCTTGCCTCGCAAGGAAGAGATTCCACTCTTTTCACAAGCTTGGAGTCCCAACTCTCACAAGTAAAATACATTCAAATCAAAATTCAACAACATAACAGTGCTCCCAAAATTTAGATCCTTTTCCCTTATACATCATTTTTTTATAGCAATTTTCCTCACTAACACTTGTCCTCATGCACAATAATTATTTTTTTAATAATTTAATTAAAGGATTATTCACGCACTACATGTGTCACATGCTCCCCAAGTTTCACAACTAATTTCTCTTTATATTTTTATTTAAAATCCATTTTCCCTCACATTCCCCAATGTGTACCTATTTTTCCTCTTAGTTGTCTCTTAGTACCCCAATCCCTTAATTAATGTGTGTCCTTCCTAGCTCTTAGTTAGAGTTGGATTAGGAGTCTTCTTCTAGTTAGACTTAGTGTAGTTTTAATCTAGATATTGTTCCATGAGTATTCCTATTCTCTCATATTATTATTTCTTCTATTTTAAAATCCATTATATTAATTTCATGCAGACAAGTGTATTTTATCCAACCCTTAGATGTTATTCCCCTTTTTCCCAGAGTTTGATTATTCTCCAATATTTTAACTTATCTCATAATTCATTTAGTCCTTTTTTAAAATTTAGACTTAGACATAGTCTTATACTTTTGTTAGAATTTCTAATAAATAATTTATTGTTTCATTAATTATTTTATTCTAACAAGGTCTAATCATGTCCCAATGTTCTATAGGCCACCTAGGTTTATTGACTCAAGTTTCAACTATGCAACATGCCCTTCAAGACGCATCTTCATGATACAAGGGTGCCACTCACATTTGACTTGTTTTGGAAGTTTTACTGACCCTTTGGAGTCAAAACTCAACTCGGCCGACCTTGTGAGAGACTAAGGGTTTCTAAGGAATAAGGACTCCTTCTTACTATGCACCCCTAAGAAATATTTGTGAGCGACTCTCTCAGTCTTCCCTCACAACATCATGGACCACCGAAACTAGGTAATCATTAACCTACAGTTCAGGCCACGGCGGGAGTGCTAGTAGGCTATGACAAGGACACTTCCACACCTCTCCCTCAATATCTAGTTTATGTGCATGACCCTTTTATTCCTTATGTGAGTCAAATTAGCAAGCATCGTCAAATCTATATCCACTTGACAAAATAGTGTCAATAATCCATATACATAAATCATATTGAAATCATGCATCACATATGCATAAAATGAAATACTCAAATGAATATAATCCACTCTCTGACTCAATCTGGAGTCTGAGGGAGTCCATCGATGCCATCGATATCCATAACCTATCATGTGTCCTACACACTCAAAAAAATTCGTCAATAACATCGACCAATATATATACATCAAAATAATAATAAGTCACAACACATCATCATCATCATATATATAACTCATAAGCGGAACAAAGTCATAATATACCATAATTGGATCACTTGTACACACGTTTCCTCAAAGAATAAGTCAATACAAGTATTCTCAATAGAGTGGGATGTTACATACACCCCCTCTTGTTTTAAACTTCGTCCTAAAGATTGTAGAGTATATAAAAGAAAGTAATTAAAGTTTTTTGACATAAATATATATATCTAATCTATTAAACAAGTAAGGAAACTATCGACGCATCTCACATGTGTCTTCCTAGGTAGCTGAGTGTGGACTATAGTTGTCCCACTTGACCTTGATCTAATCAACTATTCAATGTCATAGTTTTTGAATATGATGGTCCAAAATGAGGATTGGATCCACCATGAGAGCACCCTCACCTAACACCTGCAAATAACTCATGTCAATAACATGTGAAATATCACTAATATAATGTCTCAAAATAGATACGTGAAATACATCATGCATATGCCTCAAAGAATTAGGCAAGACTAGTCAATAATCCATAGGTCCCTTCTTTTCCATGACTTCAAAAGGTCCCACAAACCTGGGAGAAAGTTCAACACCCTTTCCAAACTTGATCGAACTCTTGTGTGGTTTTACCCGCAAGAAAAATCTGTCGCCAACTTCATAACTTTAGTCAACGCAGTGCACATCAACATAGCTCTTTTTTCGATCATGCTTTTCTTTAATCCTTTGTCTTATAGATTGCATGTGTTCCATTTATTACATCACCTCTAGTCCTACCAGGACCCTATCCTCAATTCCATCCCAACTCAATGACGCATGACATGGTCTTTCGTAAAGAAACTCAAATGATTCCATCTTAATCGTACTCTGATAGTTGTTGTTCGTTCTGCGATAATCCCAGCTGCCTTGCCATATCTTTCCCACCCACATCAATAGAGGTATGGCCCCCACGACCCAATGGTTAATTCGATGCGATTGACCCTCGTCCGATCCAGCAAGAAGTTCCCTACCCGTCCAGCTTCAAGCCATAAGAATCCCGGTCTATCAAACCAGGAACGAAGGCCATCTCTTCTAACTTTAGGAAGGCCAGTCTCCAGTCTGGAACTAAGCATAGCCATTATCCAGTTTCCAGGCACTAAAAGTAAGGCTATTATCACCATTTGGTATTGGAAGGCAGAGCCAGATCTCCAGGCACTGAAAGGATGCTTGAAAGGAAGGCCATTGTATTCAAATTATACTAGAGGTAAGAAATATTCCCAACATTTATGTTGGTCCAGTACATACATATGCAACATATCTTCCAAAATTTGGTTCGTTCTTTCTGTTTTCTCGTTTGTCTCTAGGTGATAAGTTGTGCTAAAGTTTAGTTGTGTTCCCAAAGCCTCTTGGAAATTGGTCCAAAACCGTATTGTAAACATCGATCCCTGATCGGATATGATCCTTCTTGGTACTCCATGTAACCTCAAAATCTCATTAAAAAATAATTTGGCTATATTTGGTGCATGATACATCATACACACTAGAATAAAGTGTGCACTCTTTGTCATAGTGTCCACTACAACAAAAATTGAATCATACCTCCTTTCCATCAGTGGAAATACAATAATAAAGTCCATAGAAATGACTTCCTATTTCAATTCAGGAATAACATGTGGCTGTAAAAATCATGTTGGATGTCTTTGTTCAACCTTCACTTGCTGACATTCTATACATATTTCCACGTAACCAACTATTTATGCTTTCATTCCCTTACAACAGAACAAAGGCTTAAGGTTTTCCTTCATCTTCGTGAATCCTAGATGAGACATGTACATTTCTCGATGAGATTCTCTCAAGATCAAACTTATTAATTCATCGTTGGGTGGTATGTAAATTCTTCCAATAAATATCAACAATCCATTATCGTCTAAAGTAAAACATTCGTACCTTGGTATCATCATGCTATCTTGTCCAATATTTCTCTTAACTTCCTTGTACTAGTCATTGTATATTTGTAATGCTAAAATATTTTCTCGAAGATTCGTCTTAAGAGGCATTACAAAGAATATGTGTGGTATCCGACTCAATGCATCTTCCACTCTGTTCACCATTCCTTTCATGTAAGTAATCTCAAAGTTATATTCGCTAAGTAGTTCTGACCAACGCCTCTATCATGTGTTCAAGTCACTTTGCGTAAATATATGTTTCAATCCACACTGATTTAATTTTAATTCAATTTTTTGTCCAATGAGATAATGTCTCCAAAATCTCAAGGCATATACAGTTTCCAATAATTCCAAGTCACATGTTGTGTAGTTCTCTTCATGTTTTCTCAGTTTCCTTGAAATGTAAGTGATAAGATGACCATCCTGCATAAAAACTATGTCTAAACATTCATTGGATGCATCCATACATACTAAGAATTATATGTCCATGTCGGGGACTTTCAGTATCGGCATTGTCATCAACAAATATTTGAGCTCTTAAAATACTTGCGCACATTTCTCAGTCCACATGAACTTCTTGTTCTTCTTCTGCAACTCCATGATCGAATTTGCTATCTTCGAAAAACCTTCGATGAATCATCGATAATATCCTACTAAACCCATAAAACTGTGTACTTCTTTGTACGTTTGTCAGTGTTTTTCATTCCATAATATCCTCTACTTTCGCTTGATCCACAATGATACCTTCACCAGATTTGTACGACCAATCTTAAATGTTCATCATGCTCTTCTTTCATCCGAGAGTAAATCAATATGTCATCAATAGATACTTGAAAATTTTTTTCCCCCGAGGTGTTTGTCAATCCAAATGGTAAAACTGTAAACTCATAGTATCTGAATCTCATCTTAAATGCGGTCTTAGGGACATCTTCTTATTTAATCAGTAATTAGTGATATCATGATCTCAAGTCAATTTTTGAAAACATCATCGCTCCTTTCATATGATCAAATAAATCGAAAATCCTTGGAAACAATTATTGGTTCTTGATCATAGCTTTGTTCAATTGATGATAGTCAATGCAAAGCATACATGATCCGTCCTTATTTCTAACAAATATTATTGGCACACCCCACGATGATACGCTTGGATGTATCAGTCCCAAATCCAACAACTCCTTCAATTTCATATTCAACTCTTGCAACTCAGGCGTTGACATCCTGTAAGGCATTCTTCTTATCAGTTCAGTTCCAGGTTTCAATTCTATTGTAAACTCCAACTCTCTTTCAAGCGGTAAACCTGACAACTCTTCTGAAAATACATCTACAAACTCTTTTACTACAGGAATGTTTTCTATTCCTTCCATCTCTCCCTTTTCATTTAGCTTTAATATTGCATATAACTTGCATCCCTTGAGCATACTCTTCTACAATTGCAGGGAAGAAATAAACCTCAAGGACACTCCCTATTTTCTTCCTAAAATTACTCTACTTTGTCCCAAATCATCCATCAAACTTAATTGTTTCGTCTTAGAGTTAAGTATCATATCATGCTCTACTGAATAGGCCTAAACTATTGTTTATGTTGTGGGAGATGTTTTTACTACTAATGTGGCCCTCTGTAAGGAGTCCTCTGCTAAGGATTCTATCACCGTGGTGTCGTGAACATAGGTCCTTTGGGTGTATCTCTATGCCCTGAAGTCTACCTCGCTAGTGTGTGATGTTGTTGCACTCCTAAATTCATTTGTCTAATTAGTCTAGAAGGAATCTTACCTTGACCCCCACCATCAAATCTTCCTCAGCCATGAGGGTCTTCTTAACTGCATCGTGAAATTTCTGAGGCATTAATATCCTCACGTTCGCACAAATATTGAAGTTAAGGCCAAACATAAACTTGTTGACCTTTAACTTCTCCATGTTCAGATGTCGAGCATACCTAAGTAACTCCATGAATCTAGCCTCATACTCTAGCACCATACTATTTCCTTGTCGTAAGGAATTGAACTCATTAAGTTGGCACTCAATGAATTCCTTGGACAAGTACCTCTCCCAGAATCATTCCTCGAACAGTTCCCATGAAACGTCTACAACGACCATGTTTTGTTGAGGTAGGAGCCTATTCCACCATAGGAGAGAATTCCCCTTCAACTGAAAGACTTCCATGTAGACTTTCATGTTTGAGGTGTAATCATGAAGTGTGAATCACATCACCATGTTCTCCAACCATGCCTCGGCGGCTAAGCCATCCAGGGCACCCCAGAAATTGAGAAATTTCACCTTCTCGAGTTCTTTGTGTATACTAATACTACCAGCTAGGGCACGTTGTGAGCCCTCATTGGGCACATACAATCTTTCCTCATATCTATCCAGGTGGTTGATCAATGCCTCTAACTTCCTCTAAAAGGATCTCATCATAACTACCACATCTCCCAAAGAAACTTGCTTCTGCTCAGTGGTCGATTCTTCTCCCTTAGGTTAGATCCCCTCTGGAATGGGTACTATCAGAAATGCCACACCTCTTCCTCTAACACCATGTCGTCTACCCCCCCTTTGTCCTCTAACCATGATTACCTCCAAGACACATAATCAACACTCAAGTCCAGGATTCATCCAATTGATCTTGACCATTTAAGGTCTCAGGACCGATGACTGTTTTGAGGAACAAGGAAGTATCTAATTCCCATAGTTTCAATCTATTATGAAGTTCAACTATAATTACCAACAATTTTAAATACAATTTATTCAAGAAAACAAAAGATCTGGTAACATGGTACCACTTACATCACGTAATTTCATGCTATTGCAATAATTCATTAACTTACTATTTAAAAGAATAGGAAGAAATTCAACAATATCAAGACATAAGCTTAAATGGTAACAACCATAAACCTTTAAGTAGGAAATCTATCAAATTAAATTTCCAACTTTACTCAAGTTTGCTTAAAAGAGAAGAGAAAAGCTCTCATCCCTGAGAGAATATTGTAAGATTTCTTTGAACTTTCTAAACTAAAGGATATTGTGATGATGCATAACTATGTCTGGGTGATGTCTTTTTCTGAGAAGGATTTTAAAATTTTTGTCTCAAGTTCCTAAATTTATCTTCTAGGATTTACAGTGAAAAGTGTGCACAGTGTCAATGTAAGGAGTGCGTAGACGAAACTTTTGAAAGTCCAAGTTCAGGAGAAAAAGTGAAGGGTGCGTACAAAACCCAATAGGGATGTGAGAAGGCCTTGATATTCTAAATTATGGAATCTCAAGAGAGATAATGAAAAACTACAAAGAGTAAGCATAAGAAGTGCACATGAAACCCTTTAAGTCAAGAGTTCAGGAGGGTAGTGCAAGAAATCATTGAAGTTCACTTCAACAAAAGGTAAAGTTCAAGAGGTAAAATACATGTAGAGTTCCAATTGGTAAATCAAAGAGTGTGAAATACCTTAATAAGCATTAGTGGGTGGGATCTAATCGTGAGGATTCAAAATCCCCACAACCATCCAATCAAACTAGAGCAGTACAATTGTTAAACCCTGAGTCCTTCGAACTTCATGACTTCACCAGTTTGGAACAACTAAATTTGTTGGGGCACGAAGCCACGAAGCTCTGAAGCCCGAAATTAATCCCGATCATAGATCATTGGATAAAACTCAACCTTAGATCTCTGAGTTATTCAGAACTCGGTACTTCAACTAGTTTGAGACATAACTCCTAAGAATTAAGAAAACCCTGAAGTTTCGAACTCCCAAAGTGAAGGATAGTCATAGATCTTGTGATCGAATGAGATTCGTTAGATCTACGAGCCTTCATATTTTGGTGGTTCGATAATTTGGTACTTCGGAAAAATTGAGTTGTTGTCGCAAAAAGGTGAGGGACTCCTAGAGTCTCGAATTCCAGAGTTGATGTCAAACATTGATCAAAGGGGAGAGTAAACCATTATATCCCCAATCTTTTTGGTGGTTCAACAATCCGATTAGAACAGTTTAAAGTTGTGAAAGTGGAGAAAAACTCGAAGCTCCAAAGTCTCAGAGTAAAGGACAATCATGGATCTATTGATCTAATGAGGACCATTATATTTTTGAGTCTTCGTCCTCAATAATTTCATTAGTTCGATACTCCAAAGGAATTGATACATAGAAGTTAAAGGTTAAGGAGCTCCTAGAGTCCCAAAGTCTGGATTAAATCCTGACCATTGACGAGTGTTAAACAAGGACCGTTGGATTTGTGGGTTTCATCCTTTGCTAGTTCGGAGGTAAGTTGTGTTGGAGTCGCAATAACTTTTGAAGCCCGAAGTTCCATAGTAGAATATCCACCGTAGCTTCTCATGTGAGGAGAATCCTACCTGCCATCTGATTAAGTTCATAATAGTTGATGAAGGTAAGTGAAAGGATAGGTTTACCTACATCTATCGGTTAACCTCGCTTATCACCGAATTCGATCTGTAAACACTCCGGGTGGACATGAGTGTTGAAGTTGAAGAAGCCTTTGGAGTGTCGGAGTTCTAGAGCTGTGAATAGCGCCTTTAGGGTCAACGCTTGGTTCTATCCCGAAGTCACATGCATATCATGATAAGGAATAAGAGCTAACACCCAGGTTTAGAAGTAAGTTAAAACTCCTGAAAACCTTCAACATGTGTTCCACGATTCCAAAAGTTTTGAGATTTAAAAAGAAAAATTATAGAGACTTCATGCTACTAGAAAATTTGGATTTATCAATTAATTCAATAGAGAATACAACAGAGATCCCACAATATGGGATGATTTAGTATTCAAACTAAATTCAACATAGAACTCATGAATACGAACTCAGACTTAATTCCATAGTTTACCAACTAACAATACACTTTAAATAAACTTAACTAAAAAATTTGATCACACGAACTTCAAATATGGATGAAAATACCCATTTTAAAACATAGACTATACACAATATAAATTTGAATTTTACAATGAGATCAAGCCACTCAAATTTAGATTTTGGTAAATGCCCAAAATTACAGCGAAAATTGGAAAATTGTAATCATCGTAACTATTATTTGTTTGGAAACAATTTTAACAAATTGACATTCAGTCCTTCTTGTGATTCTACAGTGGCCATATCAATATAAAAAACTAATATACGTGTACTACAAATTAAATTCAAAATATAAAAATATTGGGACCAATGAAAGTTGCAAGATGAAGATTCCCTTCAAAGTCTTGTGCTCCTTCCTTACTTTCGCTTGCTAATCATAGATACTTCACCGATACCTCCCAGCCAATGCTAGGGTTACTCTTCTTCCCCCTTATCCCCCTGAGCTACAAAGGGGCCAAGCACAAAAAATAGAACACAATAGCTTCCAAGCTTTCCTTGAAAGGAAGAGCTTCCACCCTTTTCACAAGCTTGGAGTCCCAACTCTCACAAGTAAAACATAGTCAACTAAAAAATTGGAAGCATAACAGTGCTCCCAAAAGTTAGATCCTTTTCTCTTCTACATAATTTGCTTTATAGTAATTTTCCTCACTGACACCTGTCCTCATGCACAATAATTAACTTTTTAATAATTTAATTAAAGTATTATTCACCCACTACATGTGTCACACAATCCTCATGATGCACAAGTAATTTCTCTTTATATTTTTATTTAAAATCCATTTCCCTCACATTCCCCAATGTGTACCTATTTTTCCTCTTAGTTGTATCTTAGTTCCCCAATCCCTTAATTAATGAGTGTATCCTAACTAGATCTTAGTTAGAGATGGATTAGGAGTCTTCTTCTGGTTATACTTAGTGTAGTTTGACTCTAGATATTGTTCCATGAGTATTCCTATTCTCTCATATTATTATTTCTTCTATTTTAAAATCCATTATGTTAATTTCATGCAAACAAGTGTATTTTATCCAACCCTTAGATCTTGTTCCCATTTTTCCTAGATTTTGATTATCCTCCAATATTTTAACTTATGTCATAATTCATTTAGTCCTTTATTTAAATTTAGACTTAGACTTATTCTTAGACTTTTGTTAGAATTTCTAATCAATAATTTAATGTTTCAATAATTATTTTATTCTAGCAAGGTCTAATCATCCCAATGTTCTCTAGACCACCTAGGTTTATTGACTCAAGTTTCAAGTGTGTGACGTTCCCTTCAAGATGCACCTCCGTGTTCCAAGGGTGACACTCGCATTTGACTTGTTTTGGAAGTTTGTCTGACACTTTGGAGTCAAAACTTCATTCGGTTGACCTTGTGAGAGACTAAGGGATTATAAGGAATAAGGACTCTGCCTTATTGCATGCCCCTTAGAAATTTTCATGAGCATTTGTCTCAATCCACCCTCATGACATCTTGGACCAACCAAACTAGGTAACCATTAACCTATAGTTCTGGCCACGATGGGAGCACTAGTAGGTTGTGACAGGGATGATGCCACACCTATCCCTCACTGTCTGGTTTCTTTGCATGACCCTTTTACTCCTTATGTGAGTCAGATTAGCAACCATTCTCAAGCTTGCATCCACTTGAAAAAACAATGTCAATAATCCATATACATAAATCATACTAAAATCATACATCACATGTGCGTAAAATGAAATAATAAAATAAATAAAATCCACTCCTTGACTCAATCTGGAGTCCAAGGGAGTCCATTGATGCCATCGACATCCATAACCTATCATGTGTCCTGCACACTCAAGAAAATTCGTCAATAACATATTCCAATATATATACATAAAAATAATAATAAGTCACAACACATCATCGTTATCATATATATAACTCATAAGCGAAACAAAATCTTAATATACCATAACCGGACCACTTGTACGCAAGTGTCCTCAAAGAATAAATCAATAAAAGTATGCTCAATAGAGCAGGATGTTACATAGTCGATGATTTATAAATTAATAAGAGAATCACTTCCTAAGTACTATTTATTATGCACTGTCAAAGAGTGAGCAAATTTAAGAAATAGAAATTTCCATATAAATAATCATTTTTCCATTTTAAACTTAACGATGTGTTTTGTAAATAATGCGCCCCGATGCATATTTAGGTAAAATTTGCACCGACGACCACAAAAATGATTTTTTATAAGATTTGAATTGAAATAAAGTGATGTTGTTTACAAACAAATAGACATCGGTGCACTTACTATGTACAGAGCGCACCAGTCATCGTGAACGTGTTTAAAAAATATCGACACTGAAAGGATGGTTTGAGATCTGATGCAATGAGTGGTTTCATTGCATCATATAAGGAATTCCCATATATGAACAAACAAACCTTATAAATAAATTATTCTAAAAAAAAAAAATCTTCTTGTGAAATATCGAAGAATAAAGAAAAAGAACAATGAGGAAATTAGGGCTCCCAATAAGGAAGGTAACTATGAAACTATTTTTTTGTTTTGTTTGGGAATGCAATGGAAATTGTTTGAATTGTAGCATACCCATCTACCAAATCCAAACCACAATACTTCAAAAACTCACTTCAAGAACTTATTTTGTATTTTGATCACCTTTAATTAATAAAGAATAATGATATAAACACCATAACATCTCATGGAATAGTCAAGATTCATGCTAAACTTAAAAATATGAGTTTTAGAGATAATAAACAATACACATAAAAAATAAATATGAAAGCAAAGGAAACCATGAGAGAGGGGACTTATCTTAAACAAAACCAATCACCAACTAGCTACAGAACAAGGACATTCCAACCAACCTTAGATGTTGTTGTTCCAAGTATCAACAATCGATCACCCGCGAGACAGGGCCATGCATCCATAAGGATGGGTTCCAGAGTGGCACTTAGCTTCCCAAGCTAGTCAACACTCAACATCTCATGGATTTTTGAACACACATCAATCTAAAGTACACTAGCCCTATTCTCTCCAACCTGCACCACCCAAAGACAATGAATCCCCTTCATTGCCACAAATTCCCTCAGGTTGTCAACTTATTTCCTAGGTTGAAGTGCATCTGGTCAAGAATATCCATGCTAGGACTCTCATGATTCACATTTGTGAAAACATTTTAGCACATGCCAATGCATCTCAGGCATACAAGCACCAACTAATGGCTAGAATACACCAATAATTACTACAACCAATAAACAATGGCTTATTTCCTCAACAATTTGTCCCCATGTCCCAAACCAGGAACAAGAATGAAAGAGGAATAATAAATGATCAGAAATGAATGAAGAACCCAAAAATGAAGAGTGAACCCCCAAAAATCCGATAAGAGGTGTTTATATAATTACATGAAATCAAGACCGCATTGTCTTCCCCCCAAGAAGCTCATATAATTGCCTTTATCAATTAAAACCAAGATGGTTTTATTAAAATAATAATAAAATACTTGGCCCCTATATTCACCTTCTCTTGTGGAATCATAGCCCCCTTTAACTTTGTCCCTGTCCTCCTTTCCGCCAACAATGTATTTAATTATTTGCAATTTTCAAAGTATTACATTTCCTAGGCACTCTGACATATTTTAGTTGTTTAGGCACTCTTTCCTTTTAGAAAATAAACAAAATATATTACTAATATGAGGACTCAAACTGAGGTATTACATGAATCAAATAGGAGAATGATCAAGATTATTAATAGAATGAAATCTTATACATGAAATTTCTTCTTTGTAGATTTCTATGTAATCTACAATACTCCCCCTCGAATTTGTCTCTTAAAAAAAATCCACCCACTTGGAAATATTTACTGATAAATCTTTGTTGCACAAATATCCTTTCTAAAATTTGGAAAACAAATAAAATAATTAATAGGTTTTTCCTTTATAAAAACAAAACTCAAATTCCCACTCATTTTTTCATTGTGTATTTTAGTGCATTGATAATAAATGTGCGTGCTTCAAAAGTAACATTTTCACTATGCTATGTCATGAGTAAGGCACCAATGCAGTGTGTATAATGAACCTATATATTTTCATAATAAATTTCAAAGTCTTGATAGTAAGCTTGCATTGTTTTTCTAACTTGCTTCAATGAGTGCACTATATAGTTTGAAACACATTGGTGTGAAGTGTAATTAATAATGTACCGAGGAAATGTGTAAGTAATAATGCAACATAAGACAATTAAATTTGAACAAATAAAATGTAAACATTTGTATTTAAATTTTGTGGAGGTTTTCCTTTGTTTCTAGGAAATAACAAAGGTTTGTCTTTGGTGCTTATCTCAACTAAACGCATTGATGTGTCTTTGTATGATAAATCACACTATTGGGAGAGAGAGAGAGAGGGAGAGAGAGGGAAGGGGATACATTGAGTGAGAGAGGGAGGGGGATATAGAGTGAGGGGGAGA
>JASDQU010099881.1:6846-25699 GCA_032191745.1 Picea mariana | reverse complement strand
ATTGTAATCATCTTCTCACGGATGCGAGTAGCAGCCACATCTCTTCTCAGAGATAAGCTACCAGCGCCCTAGCTAGTTTATTTCCATTCTATCTATAAGCATATTTCAATCATTTGTTATTAATGAAATGAAGTCTTATTTCCACTGCATCTCTGCGTTTATGTGTATTTCTGTATTTCATTGTGTTCCTACATAAATTCGAATCAGATTCCCATTGACATATCCATTAAACCTAGGATTGTTGAAAATGTACATATTGGAGCTTCATGTTCCCCTGACGAAATAGTCACCTATACCTCTCTATTCAAAGAATTGCGTGACATCTTCCACTGGAGTTACGAAGAGATGCCAGGTATCGACTCTGTAATTGTTGTACATGAGATAAAGACATACCCCGGAGCTAAACCTGTCCGGCAACGCCTTCGTCCTATTCACCCACGTAAAGCGGCTGCTATAAAGCTCGAAGTCGAGAAACTTCTGAAAGCCGGCTTTATTTATCCGGTGGCTCTTACAGACTAGGTTTCCAATCCTGTTCTGATTGAAAAAAAAGGAGGCAACATTCGTGTATGCGTTGATTATAGGGATATCAATAAATCTTGTCCCAAAGACAACTATCCTACCCCTTTCGTCGATCAGATTGTCGATGACTGGGCCGACAGTGAAATTTTCTCTCTCATGGATGGTTTCTCCGGTTATAATCAAATTAACATTGCTCCCGAGGATCAACATAAGATTGTCTTTATTTGTCCTTGGGGTACTTTTGCCTATAGGAAACTTCCTTTCGGTCTTAAGAACGTTGGCGCAACGTTTCAATGTGCTATGTCTTATGCTTTTCATGATATAAAGCACATCGTTCAACCTTATTTGGACGATTTACCTGCTCATTCTATGCGCAGAGTCGATCACCCTACCCATCTCCGAGCCATTTTCGTTCGCTGTCGGTTCTATCGTATACATTTAAATCCTCATAAATGCATTTTTTGCGTAGAATCCAGCCGTCTTCTAGGTTTTATCGTTTCGCGTCAAGGGATTCGGGTGGATCCTATTAAGGTTGAGGTGATTCTTAATCTCCCTCCTCCTTCTACACTACGCCAGTTGCAAAGTTTGCAGGGGAAAGCAAACTTTCTTCATCGTTTTATCCCTAACGCCGAGATCACTCGTGGTTTTGCGCGGCTACTAAAGAAAGATTCAGAGTTCGTCTGGGATACCATTGCCAACAATGCTTTTGAAGCTTTAAAGTTTTCCCTAACGCGAGCTCCGCTTCTCTTTCCTCCCGATTACAGTCGCGATTATTTCCTTTATCTTGTTGCCTCGGAGTACACTATTGGCATGGTTCTCGTCCAAGAGGATGATGCGCACGACGGACATGTTATTTACTACTTGAGTCGCAATCTCACACCAACTGAAATCAAGTATCAACATGTCGAAAAATTGGCCTTGGCTGCCATTCAAGCCGTCCAACACTTCCGGCACTATATCCTCTCACGCAAGACTACGGTGATTTCTCATTGCAACCCTATGCAACATATTTTGACATGTCAATTGCTAGGGGGAAAATACTCCAAATGGATTGTGATACTCCAGGAGTTTGACTTGGAATTCGACCGTGCCAAGTCCAAGAAGTCATTAGTTTTTGCTGAGTTGATATGCGACTTTCCCCACTCTGCAACGGAAAATGTAGCAGTTGATTCATTACCCGATGAATCTCTTTTCCTTATTAGCACTGGCGATATTTGGTATGGGGATATCATTATATATCTCCAAACCCAGACTTTTTGGCCTACTTTGTCTAGTACTGAACGACGTCGCATACGCTATCAAGCTCATCAATACATTATACTCAAGGATACTCTTTATCGTTGGGGGATTGACTCTATTTTTCGACGTTGTCTAACGTTCGATGAAGCCAAGAAAGCTCTGAATGACTGCCATTCCGGAGCATGTGGTGGTCATATGTCTGGGTATGCTACTGCCCAAAAGATCTTACGCGCGGGATATTTTTGGCCTTCTTTGTTTAATGACTACACAACTTCCATTCAGAAATGCCATGCCTGCTAGACCTATAATCAGAAAATCCGGTCACATCCTACTCCTCTTC
The DNA here is from genome assembly GCA_032191745.1 of Picea mariana. Classification (NCBI taxonomy): domain Eukaryota; kingdom Viridiplantae; phylum Streptophyta; class Pinopsida; order Pinales; family Pinaceae; genus Picea; species Picea mariana. The sequence goes on along the minus strand of JASDQU010099881.1, from coordinate 23,601 downwards.
ATCCTGTGGTCTTAGTTGGTCCTTTTGCGAAATGGGGTATCGATTTCATGACATGTCACCCTCACTCGGCCGGGGGGCATGGTTACATTATTGTAGCTGTTGATTACTTTACGAAATGGGTCGAGGCGATGCCGACATTTGACAACACTGGAAAGACCGCAGCCTTATTTCTTTTTAACCACATCATAGCTCGTTTTGGTGTTCCCCAAGCTATCGTCACTGATCACGGTAGTCACTTTAGGAATTTTATGATGTCCAAACTTACTGAGAAGTTGGGTCTTCGTCATGATAACTCAACGCCCTATTATCCACAAGCCAATGGCCAGGTCGAAGCAATCAACAAAGTTCTCATAACTATGCTTCGACGAATGATAGGGATTCATAAAACAAGTTGGCACACAATGTTGTTTTCGACATTGTGGGCGTACCGGACATCTGTTAAGTCCGCTACTGGGTTTACACCTTTTCGGTTAGTCTATGGTGTGGAAGCCATTCTTCCTATCGAATGTGAGATACCCTCTCTGAAGCTAGCTGTTGAAATCCTACCCAACACTTATGTTGAAGAAGAATATCTATTGTATCTTATGTGATTAGACGAAACTCGACGTGACGCCACTCTAGTAATAGAAGCTCAGAAGAAACGTGTCAAGGCCCAATATGACAAGCATGTCAAGCCTCACGTTTTCTCTGAAGGTGATCTTTTTCTTCTCTATGAACAGGATAGAGATGTGTTAGGAGTTGGGAAATTCGAACCCATGTGACGAGGTCCTTATATTGTTCGCCGAGTTTTGGAAAAATGAGCATATGAGTTGGTAGATTACGATGGTATCCCTTTGAGTGAACCCAGGAATGGGTTGTACTTGAAGAAGTACTATGCATAAATCATATGTGCACAAGTACTTGTATTTTATTGTATCATACATTTTAGGTGTTACTATAGTTTTCTTTTGTCATTATCTGGTCTCTGCCCTTATGTGATGTTGTGTTTGATTTCCAGATGTCGGAGTCTTCGCTACCCTATATTGGCTTCGCTGATGGCGCTAGCCGTAGTACTCAGAACCTTGCTTCCGCTGTGTGGGCAATATATGCCCCAACAAACGAACTTGTATCTTTACGAGGTGTGTGCCTCAGCCGTGCAACCAACAACATTGCAGAGTATAGCGCCGTTATTGAATTATTGGTTGATGCTATCTCGCTCGGAATTCGTCATTTGGTTGTGYGACTTGACTCGCAGCTTGTAGTACTACAGTTAAGTAATGTCTACTCTATTCGAAGTCCTACTTTGTTACGGGTGTATTTGCGAATTCGCCTCTTGGAACGTTATTTTGATCACATTGAATATCAACATATTCCTAGATGTCTAAATACATTAACAGATGCATTGGCTAATTATGTATTGGACAGACATTTGAATAATTTATAAATCAAACACATCGAAATTCACACAATATAAAGTAAACCGGTAGAAGCCGTCTGTATATATATAACGATATAAAAGAGTTTTTTACAAAAAGTTTGTCCGAAGACCAAAATGTCAAAAAATTGAAGCTTATAACTTCTACAAAGTGACGTCATGGATGACGTTCACGGTAACATACGACTGCCCTAGCAACCCTACAAACCAGTCGACTCATAGATGCTGATACCCCTATAGTATGACGCTGATCGCGTTGTGGAACCTCTTCCAGAGTCATGTCTGGAATGTCTGCAGTCAGGCCCTCTAGATTCTGTTCCACTACTTGATAATCCTCAGCATACTGTGGTGCTGCCGCTACCTCTCCTCGCCGCTGGATGGGATAAGTGCCGAGAGGTATGTAAGGTCCAACATCTGTGCTATCAACAAACGATTTTGTATTAGTCTTTGGACGAACATATAAAACAAAAACATTTGAATATGATAAAAATTCAAAAACATTTAAAAAGAGAAAATGCGTGTACTTCTTACCAAGGTCACCCCACTGAGTATCCTCTGGCAGTGCTAAGTCCAGATCTCCTCGAAAATCCAACCCGACATAAGCATAGTCATCAACCATCAACATCTGGGTTTGAAGCCAGTCAAAGAAAGTATCATCGTACTTGATGATCGGTCCTGCTATGTGTCAGGCCATGAGCCGACACCATCTCAACATCCTTGGATCCTTGGGACCCGGTATATTCCACTCAACCTGCAGTCTCAATACGAGAACCCTCTCAAGGAAGAAGGACACCAACAAAGATCCATACCCGAATTGCTTCAGGTCACCTCGCCTACATTTGGTAAATTGCTTTTTGATACTGCGAAGCACATCATCTGCCCAATTGAACACCCGAGGCTCAGTACACTCAATAGCATACTGGAAGTAACTCTGTAACGCCATGTGAGGAGCAGAACTCCCATCCATCCGATCTATAGTGAAAAGGATAGTACGGAGGGTCAAGTCTCGTACCCCCCAGATAACTACTTTTCCTTTCTTTCTCTCAGCCTCGGGAACGCAGTGTAAATTGCAGTACTCACTCATCTTTAGCCCACCACATCTACTACCGGTCAGGCTAACATAGTACCCGCGCCTGGACAATCTAGTCAAAAAGTAAATGTCCTCAATGTCTAAGGACAATGTGTGAGCCCCCACATGAAATACCTATTGATCAGGGTCCCACATACGCACCAGGTACTCTAATAGTCTGATTTGGGCCCTCATGCCCGGGATGCGAAAGTACTTCAAGAGCCCACAGTCTCTCAAAGCAGCTATAGTAGGAGGATGATTTTCGGCCATTGCATTGTCTTCTTCATGTTCTCTTTTGCGTCATTCCAGCATCATTCTGATGGTCAAATATCTTCATAAGGGACACAACAAGAAGATTAGCAACTATTTTCATGAATCCATTCTTTTTCATTGGCTAAATTTAAAAAAAAAAAATTGGGCTTTGCGGTTCTCGTAGGTGCCCTGTGTGCATAGTGCGAGAACCTCGCAGGTGGCCTTAGGCTCACCTGCGAGAATGCCTCATTCTCACAGGCCCTGTATAGCATGCCTGCGAGAATGGAAGCGCGCATATAGGGCTTAGAAAATCAACTTAAAATTGCAAATTTAACCAATGAAATTACAAATTTAAACCAGAAAAGTGTTGAGGACGAAGAGCCTACCTAACTGTCGCAGACGGCTCGCTGAATGGTCTCTCGTAGCTCCCGCAATATGACGCCGAACTTGGAGGGTAAAAGAGGGGTTTTTTGAGTTCAATAGTGGAAAGGTAAAAATGATGTGGTAAAAATAGTATTTACTCCTTTTATTTACTTTTACTATATCATTTTGGTTTTTTATGATTATTTATTGATTAAACCCTAATCCCTAATGTCATGTTGGGTGTAACTCTTGCAGACTTGATGACTTTGATGATCAAATATCGGGATATGGACATAGTTTTTCTTTTTCGTCGTGTGTTTTGATTGTTTTTTATGGTTTTTACATAAAACCTCGAGCGTCGTTTTTGTCCATTCTTGCGCTCGTAAATACATGAGAACATGATTGAGCATACTTTTATCACTTTTTCAGGCTCAACAAGGTTATACGAAAAAGGAACCCCCCTGGAGTCCTCTTTAAGCTCTTTTCAGACTCTCTAAACATGAAAAGATCGCCGAGCAACCTTGCTATTTTCACGCTCGATAAATTATTTGAAGTAAGCGTCTGGTGAGTGATAATTTATCTCTTTTTCGGTCTCGTCTAGACTATTTTACGAAAAAGGAACTAAGAGAGTTCTCTTTTAAGTGTTTTTCCAAACTCTATAATCATGAAAAACCTTCGAGTTTTCTAGTTCTGGACTCGTTAAACAAACATTGCTAGACCCGTGATGGGACTGAACCACTCCTTCTTAGGGTTCGTTAAACATACTCTGAGGGACTCATCCGAAGGATGAGCTTACATCAACAAGCATATGTTATCCTCCTCAATCTTGCGTAAAAATAAAGAGGTACTTGCTAGAAATGGTGGGGGAAAATTTGGGAAAGGGATATGTTTTCATCTTCGTATTAATTGACAGTAAGTGTCACTCTTGAACATGACACCCCCTATTCATCATTTGAAGCCGGTTTGGGAAATCCATTTGTCTCTCATTCGATTTGATACAAGGTCATTCCCTGTGTCGTCTTTGAGTCAATGCTGCCAAATCATTGGTCGTGTCGTTCATATGTTCAAGAGAAGTCCATCTGAAACCTATATTGAGTCGGCCATCTGCAGTTGTCCATTCTTTCAGTGTCGGTCTTCCCTGTGTCCGGTCCAATTTGCAAAATACTCTGTTTCACCTTCAAAATCTGTTACTCATTTCGTGTCATTGATGGGGGATACATCAAGGCCCTCCTGTGACGAGTTTTGTTCCGTCGACTTCAGTTCATTATCTGGAATCAAGACTTAGAAATTATTTGGTACCTTGGAGCTTACATGCCTCAATGGCAGGTTTCCTCGCTTTCGACAGTGGGTTTACATCATTGACCCCTGATCGACAGATTCCATCGGATATTCAACTTCAACTCATTTATTCACACTCGATGGATTGTACTAGAGTACCTTGGGAGTCATTGACATCAATGGTGATTTCCCTCGCACTTGTTACCGGTTTCATCAATGATCGGTAATCAAGTGGTTTCTACCATGTTCGACTTCAACACATGTAATCACATGGTTAGATTCGTACTTTGGGCGATGAGATTGAAGACCCTGGATATCATCTTTGTGATCCAGGTTGCGATGGAATATGTATAATTTGTGACACATAGATCCATTGTGTATGCCTCGTGGCTATGTCGTCTTGCTTTGAAATTTCTCGCATAGATCCACAGTGTATTCCGGTGGCTATGCTATATTTTGACGGCATGGATCCACAGTGTATGATTGGTGGCCATGAACCATGTCTATATTGTCATCAGTCTATGATATGAGTATGGGAATGCCTACCTCAGAATTGGTTTATATGATATTCTGCAGATGCTTGGTTGTTCACAGGTTTCCGATTAGGTGTGCTCCTGGTTCACGACACACACATGCAGCTTACAAAGTATTTCGGCTATCACTGGTTCTAACCTCATACTTTGGGGGGCATTCTGTTACCCATGATTTTGGTCGTCATGATGATGTATTGATGATGGTATACTCATGTTCTTCATAATAACTTTTACCTGAGAAAAATTACTTTCTTCTCTTTCCAGAAATCTCATTTTTGAAGAAGGTTCGCAGGCTGCTAGTATATTTTCCTGCGAGAATGCCCGATTCTCGCAGGCTGCCTTAAGCCAGGGTGTGAGAAGTTTGCACTGTGTTGAACTACTAGGGTGCAAACTCTTCTTAAAGCAAGGAAAAAGATGAATTCTCGATGCTTCTAGAAAGGAATCTTCTAGAAGGATGAGATGGCATTCGAATGGCTATCCTAGTACTGGATTCCCTGATATTTTGGGATCATTCTTATCCAAGTAACCAATTCATTCTCTCCTATATATTGAGTGAATTCTCATGGGAAAGGTTAAGAAAGATTCATTGGAGAATTGGTGAAAGAATTGTGTGAAGGATTGAGCTTGAACAACAGCTTGGAGACTTCAACAAGTTTATCCAAAAGAGTTGATCTTCTTCATGCAAGTGAGCAAGTGTGTGTGTCGGAGCCAAGGGCCATCGAAAGGAAGTTTGCGACATCAAGGCTCAGGTTGTAATCTTTACTTTCCATTAATATGATACAGTAATATGTCCCTTTCCCATAAAGTTAATTCCACTTTATTGTATAATTCCTTGATCATATACATAGATTGACTGTTGAATAGATTGTGCTTTCTTCACTTTGGTTGGTTTGTGTTGTCTTGGTCTTGGCTGCACGAGAGCACTGGAGTGAAGTGGGAGCAACAAAGAACATAGGAAGTGATAATAAGGTATGTTCTTTGTTCTTGCCTCCTATTTAATTCAATGGTTAGAATCTAGGGAAAGAGTCATGTTCTGTCTTGCTTTGTTCTAGATCCAAGTGGATCTAGGGAGATCGGTTAGTGTCCGCACCTACGAATTTATCCAATAACATTGGTGCATTTTGTATTGGTGCCACCATGAGACTTGGAATTAAGTGCTTGACACTTGATGGGCTAGAGAGAACTCAGGTTTTATGCTTGGAAACTGGGTTCAATGAGTCATAAGCCCTATATTTTTATTAACAAAAAAATTACATTTGGGAAACTCTTAAACACTTGGTGCAAGAGTATCCTCAGTGTGGGCTTGACACTTGGATTTGATGATAAATTGACTTTGGGCTTCACACTTGGATTTGATGATAACTTGACTTTGATAATAAATTGACTTGAAGTTTGGATAATAAAGCTTAGCGAAATGATAGAAGTATTTAAGGCTAGAGAGGCTGGTATAATTACATTTGGGAAACTCTTAAACACTTGGTGCAAGAGTATCCTCAGTGCTTCAGGCTTGACACTTGGATTTGATGATAACTTGACTTTGATAATAAATTGAGTTGAAGTTTGGATAATAAAGCTTAGCGAAATGATAGAAGTATTTAAGGCTAGCGAGGCTAGTATAATTTTGATGAGGGACAATTTTTTTTGGAAATGTCAATTTTTGTCCTAACATAGGCGCCATTTGGGGATGGTTCTTTCTTGCAAAGCACCAAGAACAATAGACCAAGTGCCTTCATCCTGCTTGCATTCTTAAAATGATCACTAAAACTTATCATTACCTGTATCCATGTCCTCTGCCCTACTCATTTACACTGAAGCAAACTGTACATTCTAGCATTTGAAACACTTTAACTTTGTATTAGTGCCTCCATTGGGATATGGAGTCGTGATTTCATTTACATATTGACTGCAAACAAAACTACACACTGAAAACCAAATTGCACATTGTTGACCAAAATTTGGTCACCTATATATTCTCGCTCTTGGAATAATAATAAAAAACGATATTGGAAGATGAATATTTTTGAACTATTATATGTTCATTGCATATCCCCCAGTATCAGCTTCTCCATGCATTTCACGGAATCAATATCGGAGTCTCCATGACCAAGATACGCATACTTCTGTCCAGAAATCTAATGGAGGTGTTACAAGAAGAAATATGAAAATTTTTCTAAGTCACATGTTCTCTCATTTCCTTTCCCTTCATCCTTATTCATTCTCTCATTCTATACTTAGTCTTTTTTCCCATTGTCTCATTACTTTCATATTCCCCTTACCATTTTCCACACTTAACTATTTCCCTTTATTTCTTTCCACATTCACATTCATTTCCCTTTTCTTTTATTTTCTCATTTCCTTTTATTTTCCTTTCCATATTTCTTTATCCCATTTTTCCATTTCTTTCATTTCCCCCTTTTCCTTTCCCAAATTTATATACGTTCTAGACTTAGTTTTATTTACTATGGCTTACCGCAGGTTCATGGGTTGGTGATATTTCTTAAGATATGTGTTATCTTCGCTACCCTCAAAATGCACTTTGACTTATGTCACCTTCATAATGCACCCAACTCTTTTACTACTCTTTACTATGTAACTTTTCCAACACTTAGTCAAAATATATATGAGTTACCACGGGTTCACAGGTTCGCGGGTTGGTTAGGGTTGGTGATGTTTATTTCATGTTATAGGAAAGTCTGACCGATTCTCAAGACTTAGATTATTTTACAACTATTTACCTCTCCTCTCCACTTCACCTACACTTAGAAATTTTCACATTCATTCCTTACTATCTATTACCGCGGTTCTGCGGTGATTTCCTCACCTACCTCTCGATTCACGTAAACCTGCCATATTATTTTAGTAATATTTTTCCTATTCTAAGTTCTTTGAGGAACATCTCCAATTGACACATGAAACTTTATTAACCAATGAGATATATCCACATGGCAACTAATTAATGGAGACACGTGGCAGCATACAAAAAGTGACACATGGCGTGATTTTATTGGATGACATATGGCGGATTCTTATTGGAAGATTGTTGGCCTACCAAGTGATGACATGTGGTAACATTTGGTTGGGTGACTCATCATTGTTAACTGGGCATATTGGTGGTTGGCTAGGCATGCAAAATTATTATTATATTCAACAATTTTCCAAGGGTCGATTCCTCGAAGCTCCATAATCTCCTCTCTTCTTTATTTCTTGTCAAGTGTATGTTACACTTAACATTATATAACACCAAGACTCTTTTATTCTTGTACATGTTGGATAAGAATAATGAAGAAAAATTGAATTTCAACAAAGGAGGTCGAAATTAAATCAAGGGTCCACATTTACCAATCAAACGTGATCAACGATGGCTGAGTCGTGATCTTGCAAAGGCTATATCTTGAGCTCCGGCTGTCAGAATCACGCAAACTCTATATCGTTGGAAATGTATTTTGACGTAAAAAATGTTGGTACAGGTTTCAAATGTTTAAAGATGATATATTTTTCTCAGAAATTAAAATATCAGTCAGCTACATTTTTAAAGGGTCTGCATGACAACTCAGCTTCACGAGCTCATATCTTGAGATCCGAGCGATAGATTTGGGAAAATTTTATATCATTGGAAATATGAGACGATTAAGAGCATATAATAAGTGGTTTACATGGATAAAAATTTGGTTTTCAATTCCAGAAAATTAAATTACATTCGTCCTCTTTTAGTGGAGAATTAATTAAATTTAAAAAAATAAAAGTTTAATTAAAAACTTTTATTAAAAAGGGAGAGGGACCCATTTTAGACACACATATATTAATTATGTGATTTTATTAATGAGGAATTAATGAGGCATTAATTAAAGGGAATGTTCCAAGAAAATACTTGTACATGAATTTCTAGAAGGGAGAAACCCTAACTGCTCAAGCAGTTAGAAAATCTCTCCTTAAAAAGAAAAGAGAGGCTTCATCAAAGGGTCGAAGGAATCAATATTGTCAAAGGGGAAGGGAAGAATATTAGGGGAAGATCAGGGGAAGAAGAAGGTACATCCATGGACACATAATGAAGCTTCTGATCAAAATAAATAAATCTACATCTTCTCCATTTTTTTTTTATATATATTCTTCTACACCACTTCTCATAGTTTTATGCTCAAATCTCAGAGTTCGGCACAAGGTTAAGTTGTCGAGTGTTCTTATTATATTCTTATAAGATATTTTCTTATATGATCATGGAGTATTTTCAGTGACTTATATGGCTATCAAAGATTTTATAATGAAGAACATATTTCATAAATAAACTCCACAAAGAATTGCTTCGGGGTTGATCTTGACTATGCTTTGTAACCCTGTTTTCAGAATATAAAGTATTTGAGGTTGACCTATCAAATTCTGTTTTGATATTCATTGCAGTACTCTATTAAAATTCTTTGAGATGATCAAATCATACTCTCCTATGAAGAAGATATTGATGTATTTATATATTGTTAAGAATATTGTGTGTGATGTTGATCAAAATTTAATTTTGATGTTGAAGTCCTTCAATATTTTCTTTTGCTGCACATAAATATTGTACTCGTGTTATTGAAGAACCATTTTATTTCATAATCTCAAGCAATAAATATTTAGGGTTTGCTTCCTATCACTCTCCTAATCCAAGATATCACACACACACACACACACACACACACACACACACACACACACACACATATATATATATATATATATATATATATATTAGTCCAAGAGGAGTACCACCTCTCTAAAAATGAAGGGGGACTAGCGTCCTCATGAGGTTGTCATTTTGGTCCTGATAGATTCAAGCATCAACACACACCAATGCTCGGAATGAGCTTATTTATATATAGATCCTAGACTAACTAATCATTTTCTTGATCAAGTGATATGATGTTTCCAATGCAACCAATCAAGCAACTGACTAACTAGTTGAACTCGGCTTCTAATGAGAAAAAATAAAAATTTAAACAATAGCAACTTATCATAAGCTTGATCCTCATACCCATAGTGGACAAATGGCGAAGACTCTGAACTGATGAAACACTCCAAATATACTACTACTGGATCTTTGAAAATATGAAAACCATATCCTGATTGATGATCAACAAAACATTCCTCAATCTGGTTTTCATGGCTTAACTAATTCTGTATGTTCTTTGTGAAAAAACATTACTTCAGTTGTGAGTCTTCTTGTGTTTCAAGGTAAAAAGCTGAAATTTTTGGGACCCTTGGAAAAGAAGATTCCATCCAAAATATCACTAGATCTTGAAGCTCGTGACAAATCTCTAGTTGATCTATAAGACAAAGTTTCATTTGTGTGACATCTGCTACACTATAATCGTCTTTTTCTGTTGAAAACAGAGTTTGAATATCATAATAATCTGGGGCAGAAAAAAAAAAAAGATGGACATGCTGATATTTCTCTTGAAAATGTTCTTGAACAACAACAAAACTATCCTCATGTTCAACCTTAAAACTATCAGTAAATTTTGAAGTAATGAAACATGATTTTCAAATAGAGATATTGACTTTTGCATATTTTCTTCTTCAGCATGAATCTCAAAAGGTACTAGTATAGATGGTTGAAATTTTTCATTTAAGAGAGCTTCCTTATCAATAGCATCTAGACTTTGAATAATAAGAGAAAGTATTTGGATTACACTTTCTTGATCGTGCTCCTGAACAATATCAAAATCATCTTCACTACTACAACAAATCTGCTCTTGATTTGCTTGAATTTTTTTTGGCATTTTCTCTTCATCTTAATATAGATTTGCTTGATCTTCTTGAAGAGAATTCCCTTGCTTTGCAAATTCTTCTTCACGACGATCATTTTCATAGACATGTCTTGTGAACTTATATTGAAACAATCTTCAAAAAAAAGTTTTGATGACTAAATGCTCTTACAATGTTTATGAAAACCTGCATGAAATTGTTTCAATGAAGAAATACTAGAAGAAGACAGATATTTGTACCAATTATGAGCCTCACCTCCCAATGAAAAAAAAAACATCTTCATCAACACATCTTCATTTACAATTCCCAACTGATCCATACATTGATGAGATTCCAATAGATGTTGAGCATGATTATCCTCATCCTTTTCACTAAAGTTGGGAAGATTGTCTCTCCATTCTTCAATATTAGGAACACCATTTGGAAAACTAGAAACCTTGCAGTGACCTGAGTAGCAAAAGAACTTGACATCTTGAAACTAGTGGAATCGCCAGTGAATAATATGGATTCTTTCAATCATGGAGTCATCATGTGAATGATTATAGCCAGTTTTTTATGTATATTCTTTGTTCACCATTAAGAAATAGATCTAAACTATGTCGAACAACCAGGGAAGATAAAGACCTTCAAAATCGTCCCCAACAATGACACCCAAAAATGTTGTCACTAGATATTTCTCTGGATGCAAAAGAGAAATGCCTAGCACATTTTCATAAGAAATAATGATTGATAATGAGGGTTGGTTTGCAGTCTAAGGCTCTTTTATTAGGGTTTCAATGAGTCTTTCAATAACTAAGTATAAAAAACAAGGAGACATGATCTCATCTACTAAATCCTTTTAATTCATAAGCATGGATGGCAGATCAAGATGAACAAAACTGAATTGAAAGCTAGGTACCCAATTCTAATAAATCTAGATTTCTCTTCAATAGAAGAATACACACAAAATTCGTTTAGATTGCCCATCAATTTTAGAAATTAAGCAATAATGTTCAAAAACAGATCTTTTTTTATAAAAAAATAGAGGAAAAATTGTGCCTAAATATCTGCTTTTAATTTGTTGCAGCAGAAGTTGTACTAAATTTTAGCAGTTACAATTTAAATGAATCTATGAGAAGAAAACGATTAATGAAAACATATGTGAAAAATTACAGGAAAAGACATAATTTAATAGAATGAAATCTTAGAATCTCCTTCTTTCTGAAAGAAGTTTTTTATTAGAAAGACTCTTATTACATTGAAAAGAAAAAATCCCCTGGGGATGCTAACCCTATTTCATTCCAAATGATAGTTTAAATAACCAATTACAATCACATACTATTGCTTATCTCTCAGGAAACAATCATAACCATAACCTACAAATAAAACAATTTTGATTTCTTTGCAAGAAATCTAAGACAACTGAAGTCGAATGCCTTCAAATATGTGATATGGATTCATCTTACCATATGTTATGCCACCTATAAGATTTGGTTGCTAAAACATTGGTTGAATATGCTCATGATTTCCTGAAAATAATCCTCGACCAATTGATCCATAATTGTTACCTTCAAAATTGGGATTTCTCTCTTGGGTTACTATAGCTATCAAATGTTTAATCTATGACCCAACATATTCTCAATATTTTTTTATTTTGATGTTGATCCTTTGCCTGAAAATTTGGGAAAGATGCCTTCAAATTTGGAACAAATTCTAAATTTAGGCTTGTGAATAGGTATTGAGAAGCTTGATGAATTGGGTGTTCAATTCTCTACAAGTGGGAGATTTGATCAACTTATTCATATGCCTTGTCTTTATATGCTTTGTGCTATGTTTTCCACAATATTCTTTATGTTGAACCATGCTACCCTGAGTACTCACACTCATATAAAACCCAGAGTCTCTTTCCCATAAGGGATGAAAAGCACTTTGGAAATAGCCAAAATTGCACTTCAAATAGGTACCTTGTTCATGACAAATGTTGCATGGAAACATATATCTTTTTCTAGATCGTATTTCCAGCTCTTCACAAGCTTCATTTGATCCCTCCTGGAAGTATTCTCCAACAACCACTTAGTGAAAAATACATGAACCCATTGGTCATCAATAATCCTCTTAAAAGCATCACTCAAACCACCACATAAAGCACACTCAACACCACAACTAGGCCTATCACGACTAACTACAATTGGAAGCCTCATGCCTTGGTATTTGGCATTCCTCAAAAGCAATTTTCTTTGGTTACTTCACCTTATTTTGGATAATCATTGTAATGTGTTGTTTGGTCTCCTTTTGAAAGGCCCAAACCCTTTTGAATTTGCAACAATTTCCTTTGTATATAGGGATGCACATAATACTTGGGTACCTCCTTGCCACATTTCAAACTAGTCTTTGCTAGCACATTGTTCTCGTTACAATTTTCTATTTGATCTCCTACTGGGACCTTTGATTTTGAGAACCTGGGCTCCATGTATCGAACTGGATCGACATAAATCAAATATTAGTCCAATTTTAGAGGAACATTTAATGATGTCCAACGCTTTTCATTCATTGATGATTTAATTGTAGACAAACAATCTTTCAAATATTGAGATTGCTTCTGTACCCTTTCCAAATCCTTCTCCATTGATCAAATGGTTCCATTTCAACTTCGACATCTGATAATTTTCTCAAATTTGTACACAATCTGAACTACAAAGAGGTGCATATCTAATTCATTTTTCTGACAATATTCTTTTCCACTAGTAGAAACATATATATATATATATATATGTATAATCTGTTCAAAATAAAAGATCCTTTGATAGAATTGATGCTCGAGGCAAACTTGTACTTGAACCTGACAATATCTTACCCTGAAAATGCTCTTTATCCTTTGTATTTCTATCAAAATCCATGTTCACTGATGAAGCCATTCACATATTATACATAAGTAAAAGGTATTCAAAATTAAGTTTTGAATTAGTTGGAGCTCCTCTTCGTGACAAGCTATGTTCATGAGGTCATCCATAGAACTTCCACAACCTTAGAAGTAAAATAAATCCATTTGAAAAGATTGTGTAAACTGAAACTTCCTCTCCTTTATTTGATGATTGTGTCTCTGTAGGCAAGATGGGTATGAATGCCTCACAAATAGGCATCAATGAAACTACAACTTCTATAAGTATGTCATGCAATGAGATAAAATGAACATTATCAATAGTAGTTATTCCTTTTAGTACAACATGAATTAATGGTGCAAAGGATACTAAATGAATTCCAGGTTCATGATAGTCTGTAGGAACAGGAGGTGAAAGCAGCTTCACTACCAAGCATACAGTATGTTCCTTCACATTCCATCTGTTAGCATAATAATTTGCACTAGAAAATTTGGTTATTTTTATGATCTAGTTTGTAGCACTGGTGAATTAAGAGATTCCGCAGCGCCAGCTTCCTCAAGAATCAATACTGAGAGCCAAGCGCACCTGTCATCAACACAAGACATGGCTTAGAAACTCCATGCACACATTAAAAAGCAAGCTTATGTGAATGGAGACTTTCCTAAAACAAAGGAGTGGCGCTACCAAATCCACATAGTTGAATTCATTATGGGCGCTACCAATTTCGCATGACTGTTTCACTGTGGCGCTACCAAATCCACATAGATGAATTCATGATGGGCGCTACCAATTTCGCAGAGTTATTTTGCAAGGACGCTTTTGCTAGTTTTGAGTGACTAACTTAAAACTTGTGTTATGAACAAATGGGAAGGTATTTTTGAAAACTAGAGGAGGTTTTTGTTCATCACATACCAAATAACAAAAACCTCTCTCAGTTTTTTAAAATGTGTTATGGTTAGAGTGATATTATATAGAGAAGTGGCGCTACAAAATGTGTTGCGGAAACGTTGTTCTAGACTGTAGAACTGATATTTTTGACCAACTGACTTCCAAGAGCATTTTCGAGTGAAACAGGATGAATTTTAAAAATATGAAGGAGATTATTGTCAATAACAGACCCATGAACATTAACCTTTTCATTTTTCACATAGGTTTCATGGATTGGGATATTCGAAATAATCTTTGAGCCCTATGTTTTCCATTTTCGTGATTTCCTGTTTGAGACATGTTTTTGTGACACCTATTCCAGACATATGGAGATGAATTTAAAGAAACCAAGAGATTATTTATTTATAACAATATTATATACAAAAACCTCTCTCATATTTTACACAGATATTATGGTTTGAGAATTACAAGTGGCGTTTTGAAGCCTATTTTCAGAATTTTGCCTCCTGAAAAGCAGGGAATTAGTTAAAACGTGTCATTTTCTGTTTGTAGTTGTTTCTATTTTGGGAAAGGGGTTGGAGTTAGAATGGGTGAGATGAAAAGGACCTATATGGATATATATTCATTGTACAATAGGGTAGGTGGGTTGGATTCATGATCCAAGAGAGGAGCAGTTTATTTTCTCAATTGTAAGCCCGAGGGCCTGTTGTAATTAACATTTCTGCCATTAGAGATTCATGAGAGTTGCTTATCAAACTTTGTGTTATTTGTTATCATTTTATCTTGTCATCTTGCTTGAATAATATTTACAGATTTTGAATATCAATATCTACCTTTGGTTAATGAATTCATGAGCTGCAAAGGATTTGTGGTAATTGCTTGTTAATCACATATTATTGTTCAAGCACTCTTTAATCTATATTACAGAAATGATTTTTGTTATGTGGATATTCTTCTCCTTGTTTACCTTCTATTCTTCTATCCATATTTTCATAAGCCTTTTGTCTGGTAGGCAACTTGATTGCCTTTGATTTGTAGGATGTTATAACTCCATGCCCAATGGAATGTATTTGCAGCAATTTGATGCCCTCCTTTTTACTCTTTTCTTGTTGATCCACCTATTCAAACTATTTTAATCCATTTACATTTCTATGTTACCAAGCTTACTCTCATTTTCAGTCTGGGAGTGACTGTTGGAGTGATAACATAAATGGCGTCGTTGTCGGGGATGACAATGAAGACACCTTCCTTGGGTGAACTATGATGATTAGATCTAGCTTTGGATGGTGAACTGAAGCTAGACACTTTTAGACTGCTTATCTTTCACCATGGCAAATCCACTATTCATATATCTATTAGAGACTCCATTGTTTTGAAATGGACAAGATACTAGCTCAGAGGTATGCTTTCTGTGATTTTTCAAAGATAGTCGGTTTTCCAAATCCAGTGCCTAGTAGAGATGAATGGGAAGGTTGCCTTCCTAGGTTTAGAGGAGAGGATTGGAAAGTACCAGCTGAGTTTTTATTATACTTTCATGAGTGATTTCTTAAGCTAAAAATTATACATGAAGATGTCCTCATCAAATTGTTTACATACTCTTTATATGGAGCAGATTGTGATTGGTGTAGGTCACTCCAAGTTGCTTGTATTACTTGACTAAGACATTTTCATGTTGCATTTCATTTTTTTTGCAAAGAGAAATGTGCAGTCGATTTCCTTTATCAAGATTGTTGTTATGAATTTGATTTGCTAAGTAAAGGACCAAATGGTCTTAATGATTATGCTGCAGTAGAAGACACTTTTCATTGTGATCAAGAGGTTGATGATCTTCAAAGTGATATCCAGGATGTAGATACTTTTGACATTGTATCAAATGTATCTATTGTTTTAAGTTGTCTTGAAAATCAAATTGTTTCCTTTGAGTATTCAAATGATAAAGAGTAGATCTTTACTAAAGCACATACAGAGCTTATTAGCAGGCAACCAGTATATGATAATGAAGAAGATAGGGAAGAATTGCGACAACAGTTGGAATTATCTTTATCACCTATTGATGAGCAGAAAAATCCATGGATCAACGAGGAAATGTCTATTAGTTCTTTACCTACACTTGCATGTAACGACCCAAATTGGATACATGCTTAAAGATTATAAATCAAAATTAATTAAAAGAAAATGATTGCGATTAACTAAGTAATACTCTAACTACAGACCACATTTAATGACCTGAGAAATAAAATTTAAAAGATCAATGAAAATGATATAAAATGGTGGCATATGCAGAGAGGGAGCCTGATAGTCCCGAGAAGATAAAATATTAATGGAAGGAGTATGGAGGGGGACGAGGGTGGTTGTGAGGTA
>JASDQU010099880.1:871273-882573 GCA_032191745.1 Picea mariana | reverse complement strand
GGTGTCATCCCATCTCACACCTAAGAGAGTCCATCCTATTAGGGGGAGCTTTGTATTGATTGAATATCTGATACCTCCTAAAAATACTGCAACAGCTCAGGGGGAGCATGTTTTCTTTGACATTGATGTCAAAGGGGGAGAAAAGGCATGGTCTGGACCGGATGCTACAGTTGGAGGTCCAAACAGATTAGTGCAGTCATTCAGGGTTTCCATCAATGCCCAAGGATGGAGGATGTTGGCACAGGGGCAGACCCAGGGTTCAATGCTACCATAGTGCACCCACAAAACCCTAACTATCGGCCCTTTCAGCAACACCTCTGAAGCAGATGAAGTCTCACCTGAGGTAGAGGCAGGGGTGGTTGCAGGACTCAAGTGTATGCAACCTTAGTTGGGACACAAATATGTGATTCTAACACTTAACAGAGCACTTAGCAGTTAACATTCATCAATATCAAGTTCTTAGTTACAACGCAGTGGAATCCTACTCTTAGCACAGATAAACCCTAAACTACAAAGCATCACAGTATTCATTCAAATATAAGGTAATCAAGCACTAAGCACACTTATGTAAGTCAGATCTAACATCCATTCACATCATTTAGCACAAAGCATCAACATATCTATCTATCATTCATCTATATTAAAGCACTAAGCAAGTAAACACATAACACATTAACACATCGCACAAAGCATAGCAACACAGCATGTACGTGGTTCACCCCCACCCTGGGGCTACGTCCAACAATTCTTATTCTCTTCTATTATCTTTTGTCAGTCAGTTACATGCACAGAGTTGCAAAACCCTACTCTGCATAGGATAGGAGATATGTGCACTTCGCTAGATCCTCCTTCCTCGAGTTAGGTTTAGCACAAAGCCTCCTCGCGATCTCTTACAGTCTCTTGCACTTAACCTTGTAAGTCTTACATAGTATGCACGGAGCACTTACAATCCTTTAATCACATAGATCGATCACTACTGTTTCTACATCGCCTAGCTTCTATATATATTACAAAAGTGGGCCTAAGCATCGGTAAACCCATGGGACGACATTCCCATACCCGTTACATGATCCCAAAACCCTAAAAAGGGGTCGAGATCCCGTGATCTCTACTTTCTCTTGCGTTCCTACTTCGACAGCCTGTCGAAGTCCCAAAAATAGGTCAAACATGACCAAGAATCCTCAAAACTTGGTCAAGGGCCAACAGACCCCCAACACTCACCTGTGACTCGTCCCGAGTCACTCTGATATGATAAGTTCTGCTTCAAAAGCCTTGAGCTTTGCTCGAGCTACTTTGACTTTTTGTTGTGCCATGACCTCCTGTTCAGCAAACTCTTATATGACTGCTTCGTTGACAGGTCTCTCTAGGCATTGTTCAACTACAATGATGACCTACTCCAGTTCTTCTCCTTGGCCTTCGATCTCTGCGAACATTTGGCAAGCCTCATCCTATACAGGTTGGAGTCTTTGAGTCACTTCCATGACTCTACTCTAGATAGTGTGGATCTGCTACTGGGAAGTGCACTTCTCCTGGGATCGCTTCATTCTTTCCATAGCTGACAGGGGCTTCAACTCCACCTATATTGTCTCTACTTGTTGCTTCGCTTCCTGGAGCTGTGACTCCAGTGCCATCAGTTCTAGGTTCTTAGTGAGTCTCTCATACATCTGGGCATAGTGATCACTTAGTTGCTTTCATTCCATGGCAAGGGCCTTTATTCGCTCAACTGCGCTCCGGGCAGTTGCTTCTCTTTGATCCCTTACATCATGCGGAGTGTCGGGCACTGTGCGGAGCTCTAAGTCCGTTATTATTTGTTGTATATGTTGGATAGATTCTGCAAGCTACTCTACTTGATGCGTGACTTGGTCTTCTGCCCATGGCTCTAAGCCTATCATAGAGCAAAGTGCTCTGTTGACTTCTTCTTTCACTTCGAGTTGCTCCGCAAGCAACTGTTCTTTCCCTTGTTGCATATGTGCTTTCTCTTCGTCAAACTTTGCCTGGAGAGCAACCTTCTCCTACTCTGCAACTCTGTGTTGTTCTATGAGTAATCCTTGTACTTTCTTCAAGGCCTGGGCGGCTTGTTCTATTTCTTCTTGTGCTCGTCGAAGGTGATCTTTGGTTACATCTTCTAGTCGACGGAGTTGGGCTAGCTCATCTCCCAACTTTGGTTCTCTCGATGGCAGGGGTGCAGTGGAGACTACGCGACTGGACTGAAGGGCCTATTGTACCCCTCAGAGTTCAACCTCAATTCTATCATACATTTCCTCCTGCTTGGCTTCTTGTTTCTCCACGATTTCCAGCGAAGCATCATTTAGAGCTGCTATGATGAAGTCAAAATCATCCGTGGTGAGTACAGTCTGCATCTTGGTCACGGTGGCTCTCGATTTCTTCTGGGAAGAAGGTTTTGGGGGAGAAACATTCCTCTTCTTCAAGGGGTCAACCTCATCTCGGAGTGGTGTTACTTCACCTTGCTTCTGTTCAGCTTCTTCTTCATCATCACCCTTATAGTCAGGTGATACTGAAGCAATATTTCCTGAGGCACTGCTTAAATCTTGGACCTCTTCAGTCTTCTTTCTTCTGCTGGTTCTGGGTGTGTTATGTTCTTTGTGAGTGGCCTCTGGTTTGTCCAGTTTAGGATCAGACATCTCTACAAGGTCAGTGGGGATAAGGAGGTGTGCAGACCAGTCCTTAGTGATCTCCTCCAGGTCCTCTTCTGTAATTTTATAGTACGACTGGAGCTTCTCCTTATGTTCATCGACTCATGTTGTAATGTATATGAAATGTCGGTCTACGCTGAACTTCATCAGGGGTCAAAATCTCTGTAAGGTGTTCGGAGTCATGCAAGGTTCAGATTCGATGGATCTCTTCAGCTGAAGGTAATATGTATGAAAAATAGCGTTCGAATGCCACTATTTGTTCATATCACTCGAATACCAAAGTGTGGAAAACTTCGCAGCAAGCGGTTTGAACGGCTCGATGTCCGAAAAGGTTGCACCTTCCGGCATCTCCCAGGAAAAAAACGCGATGAGGATCAGGAGCCAGCTGAAGTGAAACTCGTAGCCCTGATCCTGTGCTTCATGGCAGTCTAGTTCAAGTTGATTGACTAGGTACTTCGCCCAGTTCATTTGTAGACCTTCTAGACACTTCCCTGTGAGGTCAACGACAAAGCCCGTGACCTGTGTGGGTTTGTTCTTTCGTACCAGATTTCTAGCTATTAATTGGCATGTCAGGCGCATTGTGCCATTCTGGATGGAGGCTACCTTGTAGCCTCACATCCCCTTCTCTACATCGCCATATGTATCCTTGATATTTTGTGCTAGCATGCAATTTGTGTCTTTTCCTAGATAGAAATCCTATGGGTCAGGTCCTTTCATACTCAACCCTGTGATCCTATGGATCAGCATCGGATCGACTGTAATATGGTGTTCTAGCCATAAGTATCCTTCATGGTAACATGACAGTAGCAACTTGACACTAGTGTTTACTTCCTGGTGCCTTCTGAAGTGTGGGATTTTCATTACATTTAACAGGGTGGACTGCGCGAGGTTCATCGTCCACGGCTGGGGGATTATCTTTGAATTCTTCCCCTTCGTCCTAGTCAGGTATTTGTATGGGGCAAGCATTCTATTGTTCTTGCAATCTCCGAGGTTGAAGTCGTTGAACTTCAACGCTGAGATCTTGTCCTGCTACACTCGAACTGCGCGTATCCCCTTCGGGAGATACGCAGTAACCATGGTGTACTCAAAATATCTTGGCACATTATCACGACTCACGGCGTCGGCCAGAGGCAGGATGTAGTCGGGTAATATGGTTGAGATCAGCTTCGCATTAGCTAAGTCATCTCTATGTTTGGTTTTCTTTTCTGCTGATGGTCGGGATGGTCCAGCTCCACGAGCAGCCGATGGAGAGGCTTGAACTACTCTTGTCGATGAAGCTTGTACACCTACAGACATTACTCTCTCATACATGACTCTCTCAGTCATGAGGTCAATGATTACTTCCTTCAAAGACTCTTCGACGGCGCTGAGTTCTTCGGACATACACGCTCATGGTTGAATATCTCAGGTTTATAAGAGTAACTAGTCAATGCAACAGGATGGATGGTACTAGCACGATGATCACTGTGCAAAATCAACTATTCTACGAGCTCAGATAATCACGGTTGTCAAAAGTGTTCTCGGTGCATGGCGTGAAAGGTTAAATAAATAACTTGGCAACGGATCTCTCCAATGGGCGAGAAGCCTTCATTAACTCAGTTTTTTCCGTTACGGCGCGGTCCCAATGGTCTGGTGGCGATTTGTCTAACCATAAATTCCTTTCTTTCCATTCGGGTGTCATTCTAATGGTTATGTTGTTCCCAACAGATATATTTCTTCGCCATGGCGAAGTGCCATGTGAGGTTGTTATGATATCCCGGCGAAGTTCCAATTTTGCAAATTTTCCTTCTACGAAGTTCTCTCTGGAACCTTCTGTAGCTTTTCAATCTTAGCCCTCTTCTTACTTAGCTTTCTAGCCTTTTCCCCAGTAAGTTTCATCTCAGTATTCCTTTTTCCATTCTGATTCTTATCTCCTCTTGGCATAGTAACTTCACATTGTTGAAATTCTTTCCTAGAAATTAGGGGTAATACTTCATCTGTATCTGTAATAGGTACTTCGATATTCTATGGGCCTTCTAGTGTTCTTCCAAATTTGGCATTCCAGTCTCTGGTTTTAAATAGTTTTGATATGTCTCATGTTCTTCAATCAAGTGTGTGATCCTCCTAGTCATGAAATCTTTTAACTCTTGCTTCTTTTGTTCTAAAATTTCTTCTTCCTTCCTTTTGGTCTGATCTCTTTCAATCCAAGGTTTTCCTAGTAATATAGCAAATGGAGTGTTGTTCTCAATACATTTAACAACTTCAAATCCTTCCTCTGTCGGAGTTCCATTGGTATTCATAGATATCTGAGTGAGATTTCCACATAAATTTATCTGTTTTCCTCTAAATAATCCTATTCCTCCCAATGAAGGAATCATAGCTAGCTTCCCTAAAGTTTCCCAAGTTCTTTCTATCATAATATTCACCTGTGCTTCCTCATCCAGAACACAGTCAATGTTGAAGTCTCCTATTCTTGCTTCTATACATTCTTTTTCTTTGAATATCTCTGATAAGCTGACATGTCGGTGGTCATTCAGAGTTTCTTTCATCTATAGCAATACTTTCTCTGATTTTGTCTGGGGTTCTACCATAATCTTAGTTTTTGGATCTACCTTAGGGTTTTCTTGTCTCATATTCATTCTTTCAAGCTTAGCAATCATTCTAGGGAAATCCAATACTTAATGGTCCATAGCTTTACAACAAAGACAACTAGGTCTTCTACCAGGGCATCCCTTAGCCAGATGTCCCGGTCTTCTGCAACTGTAACAAAGGGTTAATCCTCTCTTTCTTTTAAAAGATCCCCATCCTTTTCTATACTACGCGCTAGGATCATAGTAGCTAACCTGCAAAAACTTCTTTCTAGGATCCTGCATCCATTTGTTAGTCCAAACATTCTCTCTATGCATAGGTATAACATATCTTTCACTATTCTTATCAGATCTATTCATACCAAGTGCCCTAGTTTTCAAGCTAGGATAGAATCTATCAATCATACCTAGATCCATGCTCTAGAAACAAAAATTTCCACTTATCTTACTTCTATAGAGCACAAAGCTTACAGATCTTACCTCTTTAGTCTTACTTTCACCTTTATCAGGGCACAAAGCTCCTATATCTTACCTCTTTTCTTCAGATCTGACCTCTTCTTGGCACAGAGATTCACAGATCAAGTAGTACTGTATACTAGGGAAACAGTTATATGCACGGAGCTTTTCTCTTTTTCAGTTCAGATCTTTGCACATAGCTCACTTTTCCTCAGTTCCAACAATCACAGTTTCAGGTCGTATCTTTGCACAAAGCTTCTTCTTCTTTAGTTCCCAGCAATCATAGTTTTGTTCATATCTTTGCACAAAGCTTCTTCTTCTTTAGTTCCCAGCAATCACAGTATCAGTCGGATCTTTCCACAAAGCTTCTTCTTCTTCAGTTCTCAGTGATCACAGTTTCAGTCCCAGGAATGGAACCATTTTTTGGCATAGGGGCAGACTCAGGGTTCAATGCTACAACAGCGCACCAAAAAAACCCTAACTACCGACCCTTTCGGCAACACCTGCGACGCAGATGAAGTCTCACCTGAGGTAGAAGCAGGGGTGGTTGCAGGACTCAAGTGTATGCAACCTTAGCTGGGACAAAGATATGTGATTCTAACACTTAACAGAGCACTTAGCAGTTAACATTCATCAATATCCAATTCTTAGTTATAGTGCAATGGAATCCTACTCTCGGCATAGATAAACCCTAAACTACAGAGCATCACAGTATTAATTCAAATCTAAGGTAATCAAACACTAAGAACACTTACATAAGTCAGATCTAACATCTATCCACATCATTAAGCACAAAGCATCAACAGATCTATCTATCATTCATCTATATTAAAGCACTAAGCAAGTAAACACATAACACATTGCACAAAGCATAGAAACACGGCATGTACGTGGTTCACCCCCACCCTGGGGCTACGTCCACCAACTCTTCTTCTCTTCTATTATATTTTTTCAATCAGTTACATGCACAGAGTTGCAAAACCCTACTCCACATAGGATAGGAGATCTGTGCACTTTGCTAGATCCTCCTTCCTTGAGTTAGGTTCAGCACAAAGCCTCCTCTCAATCTCTTACAGTCTCTTGCACTTAGCATTGCAAGTCTTACATAGTATGCACAGGGCACTTACAATCCTTCGATCACATAGATCAATCACTACTCTTTCTACATCACCTAGCTTCTATATGTATATTACAAAATTGGGCCTAAGCAAGGGTAAACCCATGGGTTAACATTCCCATTCTTGTTACATGATCCCAAAACCCAAAAATCCCTATAAAGGGGCCGAGATCCCATGATCTCTGCTTCGTCTTGCGCTCCTCCTTCGACAACCTATCGAAGTCCCAAAAATAGGTCAAACATGACCAAGAATCCTCAAAAATTGGTCAAGGGCCAACAGAGGAATCCATAAAAAGGTGATAGATAGTGTCACCATTGAGTTCAGGTATACGTTTTATATTGTTATTTACTTTAATCAAACGAAGATCTATCTTATTTCTCTCCCCCAAATGATGTGTCAATTCTAGTAATTTGGTCTCCTTTCATTATTTGGATGTGGTACTAACTTACCAGATAGCATTAATTAGAGTATTTATTACATGTTTAATACTATTTCTTCCAACAATTTTGAGGAAGGTATTTTATTTTTTGTGTGCAAGTTTATGTACTTGAATTGGAGCCAGGATGATTGGAGTGAGGACAACTTGCTAGACTCATCTCCAATCGATCATCTGATCCAGGTGATATTCATCATAACCAACTGGTAGTTATAAAAAATTCAATGTAGGATACTTTTAAGAAAGGATTATACCATTCTTTGAATTTTGATATGTTATGGTCCACCCTAGGCATAGGATAGAATTTATCTGCAACAAAATCGGAGACTCCAATAGGGATAACTCCTTGAGTTATTTTTTATAGGTTTTTCTTTATTTCTTTTAGGCTTGGTTTAGGGTTATTTGTTGAGTTTTTAGTCTATTTAGTTTGTTGTTAATATAGTAGACAAGTTTTCAAGGGTTTGCTGGGGGATTTTCTGGTGTATTTTGTTAATGTTTTGATAGTTCAGGCTCATGCATTTTATTTCAATTTTTGGTTTAGCATTAACTGAACCATAACCACTACAGCAACAATAACTAGCTGCAATAAACCAAGATCACAAGAAGAATAACCATGCACAAGAACACAATAAATATCATGGGAAACCCTTCTACACAAGGGAGGAAAAACCAGCAATCCTTTGTTATATTCTCAAGAGAAGATCCCCCATCCACCACCAAACCTAGCACACAAAAGGGTGTTGCAGTTCTCATAATTTCATACCTCAACTTCTGAAATCATGAGATGACACAATTATAAGTGTGTAATCCTCAATGGGGATTCACCTTTATTTATACAAAACTTATCACATCAAATGATGTGTCTATTGGCACAATAAGGTTGACCTGTACAACTTAATAATATAATAAATATAATTAATAATTACAATATTAATTATCTTTACATGGTGGGGCCGACATGTACCCTTTACAACATAATTAGGGTTACAGGTAAATCTTACTCTTAGAAAATATAGCAAGGATCTCACACGTCCACAAGTGCTCAGCCACTAGGGACATGTCCACATGTGCTCATCCATAGGGATGTTATACTCAACAGATATTTATCTCAACTGATTCCATAGGAGAATCATCTGGAGTACCACATAGTCTCAACTCTCACACAGAGGAGAATGATACACCCATCACATGAACACACCCAACCACTGGGAGACGACTCAACTCTCTAGAGGAGAACGATGCCCCAACCACTGGGGGATGACTTAACTCTGAAACAGAGGAGAACGATGCCCCATCATGTGAGAACGATGACCCATCACGTTTCAGGGAGAAATAAAAAGTTGTGTACATGTTTTGGATATTTCCTATAGATTTTCCTATAGGCATGTTACATTCCTTGTAAGATTGTTACAGCTCCTGTAGAACAACACAGGCTTGTATTTTATTGCATTTTTCACTCAATGATTGATACCTTGTATGTGTCACAATGATGGTATCGAGATATGTTTCTTTATAAGGCATTAGGAACTCAGTTAGAAGTTGAATCTTTTTTCAAGTAGCTTAGTTTCAATTCAAAAAAAGTATTCTATTTATAGTTCAATTTATTTCATCCTTATTTATGCAATGATTCACTCATCAATTCTTTATTTTTATCTTTAATAATAGTTTCCTTTGAGCAATGTGTGTTCTTGGATAGTTTTTCATTGATTTCTAGCATTCTTAGCATCCAAATACTTAGTTCAGTTTTCAATCATAGATTGTTTTCTTGCTTAATGGTTTTTCCCCCCTTGTTAAAGTAATCAGAGTGAGACCTGAGATATCACAAGCCACAACTAGTAAATGTGTGCATAAGCATTCAATAGGTGCATAAAGAAGAAGATAGTTGTATTATGCATATAAAGTGAACAGTACCTTGAAATTTTGTATGAACCATGGGTTGATAATTAAAGTAGAAAATTGAGGAAGGGTAGCATTCTTGTTGTTGTTCCAAGGCCCACCACTTTTTGGCACCATCGTCGAGGAGGTGCTAAAGACTACACACCATTTTCAATCTTTCTTTTCGAAAAAAACAATGTTGATGCACACATGTTACCATCATATATAAGAAACGAAAAGAAAAAAAATCAATTGCATTTTCTATTTTAAATATTTCTAGATGAATCACTTAACCTAGAGATAGAAAATAGAAATTTCTACCTAAATCCTCGGCCACAAAAATATATCCTACCAATCAATAACATCAGCAAGTTGGTTGTGAGACTCTTTTTCCAGAAGGACAAGAAACCTTTGAGGATTTCTCAAAGGAGGGAACAAGAGAGTTGAGAGTATCTTAGAGGGAGGCCAATCTACATCTCACCATACAACAGTTGATGAGGAAGATCAAGCATAATTCTTTGAGTTTCCGATTTGAGAAACAAATGGAAAAACAAAAATGAAAAATATAAATCCCTCTTCCCTACCTCACTTCCATGGCCTCATCTCAGAAGACACTAAAACCATTTTGTTTAATCTTTAAGTTGTGTGTAAGACCTATGAATACACCTCAGATGAGAAAAATCTCAATCTCATTCCTTCTACCTTGAAGGACTTAGTTTTGATATGGTTCATGAGCTTGGAAGGTAATATTATTACAATTTGGGATCAAATGAAGCACACCTTCAACAACAAGTATAGGGACTATTGCATGGAAAGGGATACAAAGGATGAAATCTCTTGAAGAATTTGAAGAAAGGTTTCAACTTGGCTACAAGAGAGACAACAAGTGCACTCTAGATGAAGATTCACTTAAACTTGTCTTGCTCAAAGGACTAAGGGAATAAATTGTGGAAACACTGAATCTCCTAAAAAATGAAGGCATATTATAAATGGATTATGGAGACATAAAGAAGATATTCAAAAATTACTCTAGATCCCCTAGAAATATAGGTAGAAGTGGTAAAGGAATGGTAACACAATATTCTCACCCTTCAAAAATTATTAAAAATAAGATATGAGGATTATTAGAAGATATGAAGACTGACTTTTTCATTCACTAGGTATGCATATGGATAACTTGTAGGTCAAGAAGAAACAGGAAGAAGTATAAAGGGCAGTAGCCATCTTTTGTCCTAAAAGCACCAAAATGTATTCGATAAATAAATGCCCAATCAACATTGTAGAGGTATGTGTAATTTATGAAGAAACTCATGCAACTAACAAATGTCCTTTTTTCTAGGTTTAAAAGCTACATATCAAGGAGCAAAGGAAAATGCGGAATCAATATGCTTCATAAACCAGAGAATACTAGGAGCATGAAGACCCTTCAAAAAATGTATGAGCTACAGTCCACCTCAATATTTTGGTGGATATAATGCACAAACTCCTTCTCAAACTTGGTATCAGCCTAACCAACCTCTTAGGACTCTGAAAAAACAATGGAAATATCTAAGAAAGCCTGCTCCTTCTCTTTATCAACCATTTCAAAACCAACCTCGATGGACTACTCCTCCACAAGGATGGAGACCCAAAATTTTCAACAAACATCATTGATGTCTCCTCCTCCTCCTCAACCAAATAACATTCCTCTAAACATTTCTCCTCCAAAGAAGCCTCAACTACTTTCTCAATATACCCCTAGTTTAAACAATAAGAAAATTCAACTTGTATATATAATGAGGCTACATATCAAATCTACTCCTTATGTAACACCTTGTTTCCCCAAGTTGTAATTAATCATAAAATAAGAATTACCATGCTAAGGCATGAGGACAATCTAAATGTATTATTGTTTGAGTTTCCAATAACTAATTGTGGGGGTGAAGCCTTGAAAGTACTGGCCATGATATCACTAGAGGAGAGAAATCAGTTAATGAAGAAAGGATTGGTGGTTGAACAATCAACCACCCCCATGAATGGAAACATGGGATGTCAGCCCGAAGTACCGCAGAGACCTACAGACCTGAGCTTCCTTCTGACAGAAGGAACAGGATAGGTCGGAAAAACCTTCCAAGGTAAGGGAGATACACATGAGGGGACAATCAGAAGAGAGCACAAGCTCATAAGGGAGATGCACGGAGCTCTCCAGGGGAGC
>JASDQU010099880.1:848648-862619 GCA_032191745.1 Picea mariana | reverse complement strand
GCGTGGCGAGTGATCAACGTTTCACTGACTTACACCTCAAGGAAGTCAAAGGGTAGAGTTCTGCGAACTCGCTATACGATTTGAACCGTCCATTGGAAGGGACACGCGGCGAAAGATCAGCATTTCGTTGACTCGCGACTCAGAGGAGTCAAAAGGTGGAGCTATTAGAGCTCTCGAATCGCAAAATCACGATTCAATCGTGGACCGTCGGATCATGGGGAGTTGTGAGCCATTAATTTGGAACCACGAGATTTCGACACTTTGGAACTCGGGAGGGTGAAGGAAACAACAACCCGAAAGTCGAGACATGCGAAATCCCGACATGCTCGGAGGTTGAGCCCTAGGTCACAACCGAGGGTCACCATGAGAGGATTTCAAATGGAGGAGCTAGAGATCGTTAGTCCCTTTCGGGATTTTGGGACTTGGAGGAGCAAGGGTGCCTTGCATCGTGAAAACCCAACTCGTGAAACCGTGATGCGCCCCTTTTTGAGTCAAGTCTTTGATCACACAAGTGGTCATGAGCGGTGGAGGGAGAAGCATCAGGACTATAGATCTGTGGTGAAGAGATATCGACGTTGCAGATATGTGGAGAAGGGAGGTGAGTGATCCTCCAACTTCGCGAAACGCAAAGTCCCAATAAGCACTTGACGTGGAACCCCGAGGTTACGGTTAGTAGCCACGTGGAAGGGGCTTCCGCCTGGTACTTGTCCTTGTGAAGGGGGAGTAAAGGACGAAAATTTATCAGCTTTACACTATAGAAGCTCCTTAACAAGGGTGGGTGTGTGACAAAATGGTATCAGAGCATGGTTACAACACTTGGCCTGCTTGGACTCATGCACGAGTCATATGAAAATATTCTTGAAGTACTTTAAGGAAGGGTAGAGACTTCGAAGAATTCGAAGAAAAGGGGAAGGTCGAAGCCACCTCGCAGAGGTTGATTCCAAAAGAGTTGATGCCAAGTTCTTTGGCTTGAAGTCATTGAAAATATGAACGGACGGTGGAATTTCTCGGAGGGAGGAATACCGAAATTTCATGAACCATTAGATCTAGTAGATCAGCGGAGAAGATAAGACTGATAACCTCTCATCACTCACAATCTTAGGAGGCATAATATCCATTAGATTGGGATCAACGAGAGTCGTTGATATAGAGCTTCAAGGTTTCGGCTATTGGGAAAATAGAAGTGAAGACCTTCCCAAAGTCGCGAAAGGTAAATCACTGATTTAATCAGGGTTGTTGGTTAGAGGGGAACCTAAACCATAGATCTGGTGTAATCAGATCTTCGAAAGTCGGAGATTTGGAAGCGAAGGTAGAGTTGTTCTTTGATTCTCCTAATCGCGAAGTCCTGAAATATTTGGGAGTTGGGACCCAGTTCCTAGAGGAAGGTCACGACGGGTGCATAAGAGGGAGGGCTAGCGCTTGCTAGGATCTTAGTCAGATCTCGGGATCTCGGGGGTTGGAGTGTTGGATTTGTATCACACAAATAGTCTCGAAATCGTGACATGATCATGGTCGTCGATCGAGGAGAGCTCAGGACCGTCAGATCTGGTCCTGGGGAGAGGTCGTCAATCGGAGATTGGGAGTTTGGGAAAAAGGAGTCAGGAGTGACTCGCATGCAGAAATCCTGAAACCGCGAAATGCGAAAAGCCTGTTAGTTCAGATTGTGGTCGCCCCGGGTGGTTGTGTGAGGAGAAGG
Source organism: Picea mariana (assembly GCA_032191745.1). Lineage (NCBI taxonomy): Eukaryota > Viridiplantae > Streptophyta > Pinopsida > Pinales > Pinaceae > Picea > Picea mariana. Next base: position 860,923 of record JASDQU010099880.1, on the reverse strand, counting down.
CGTGAGCTAGTATGATGAATACTTAGCTGTGTTTAATTATGCTTGAGTGCATGAGTTTAATGCACTATGGAGCTTCTTAATATGAAGCCTGATATTAATTCCAGTAAGGTATGAATGATATTAAACGTGCAAGTGATGCACAGGTATGATGTAAGAGTATAGTTATAGGCACGATATGGTTTTCCTTGATGAGCGAAATATAAAGCAAGTATTGCTCTTGTCCAGATTAAATGAATACTATGGATGCATAGCTGACTCCATTCTGGGGAGTTATGAAAGTTTTGTTCCAAATAATAGCTCGAGGGGAATGTATTCCATTGCCTCAGGAAATACTAATATAATTAGATGAAAGGATAAATGAGCAAAGATGCTCTCTTGTCATAATAAGAGACAAATGATTACGCCTTTGAGCATCACATGAGAATGATTGTAACCAATCATGAGTTGACTGATTTTAAGATAGAGATGTATGTAGGCTATGAAATATACCTATGGAAACTACACACAGGCTTACGATTATCAGTATAGCTAAGTACATCGTGGATGTAAGTTATCAAAAACCTAGAACATGTGTGGATGCATAATTTGGAATGCATGTCAGAAATGTATGTCTATGTCCCTTAAAGAATGCTTATTAACAAGTTGAAGCTAATCCGAGCTTGAGGCCATCACAGATAGTGATGGATGTGCAATAAGGAAGTTGCATGCTAAAGGAGTTCCCTGTGAAGGAAATGTGTAAGGACTCTGTCAAAAGAACAGAGTCACAACCCTAATGACTGTTGAGGTTAGGGAAATGGAATGCAAAGCTTGCCTATATAAGAATCCTGGATTACTTTCTTAAAATAAAATGTGTAGGTGGAAGACTAACAAATGAGTATTGACCACTCTGATAACCGAATGGTAATGTGCAGGATGCACAAGTTCATGATTCATTATGGGCAAAAGATTTTTCTATTTAAACATGTTGATGTATCCTAAGAGTTAGGATGAGCCTAACCCAAGGCTGCTCAAGAAAAGAGCAGAAAGATCATAATAACATGTAAATTGCATAAGTATCAGGGGAGAAAAGGAGAAACACTTTCCTCACCCTAAGAACCCTAAATTGTTTAACAGAGCCATAGGATTAAAGAGCAGTTGTGAAAACTGGTATTGTTGATAAAAGGCAAGTAAAACCCCTGAGTATGATTAAATAAATAAATGAGTATGTTTAACTGATTAGGCCTAGTTGAAGCCATGATTAAGAAAAGGCAGTGAGGCCTTACAGATAACTCGACTAGGATGAAAAGTCCTAGGCGGTGTAGGAAGAGTTGGGAGAAGGGGAGAGTCCTCAATTCTTCCTTGCTGAGTATTGTGTTTTCTCTTGGATGAGGAAACTGATTCACTAATAAAAGGGAATGTGTGGACATCATAGTGATAAGGATTGTATTGTTGAAAATACAATTGAAATTTGTTTATGTTGCACATGTGGAAACATTAAGGATAATGCGATGAAGTGCATACGGATATGTTAGAATATGTCTGAAAATATTTTATTAATTTAAATGCTATGGTACTTGCATTTTAATTTACTTGACAACTAATGTGCTTATGATATATGTCATGAGCAGAAAGGAATAAGATTGGAAATGTTGAGAAAGACAGTTGCCAATAATGAACAACCCCAATCAGAGGATGACTATGAGAAGGTTCTTGTTGAAAGATTATTGAAGGGACTTTAAAAGTCCCCATGGAGCACCATTGATGGGATAATATTAGAGAGAGTGCTAGTAGCCCAGAACAGGTATTAAAATGTTCATGCTTATGTGGCTCAGGGTATGAAAGGATTCAGGTGAGAATCCCTTCCGAAAGATATTTATTGTCTCATGTTAGGCACGAGATTTGAAAGGGCAGTGGTATGTCGTGGATAACCAAGTAGGGCATGATTAGGGAAGAAGAACCTGAGTGATGGAGGTGTGAACCCCCGGTAGTAAAGAATGGTTATAAATCCTTAGAAGGATTCATGAACTGATATGTCATGAACATAGGGACCAATCTAGGAACAATTGGAAACAGAAAAGTGCTAATAGATAACACGTTGCATGGGGTTGCTTCAAGGAAATGCATGTTTGCATGAAGCACAGACAATGGAATTTTCAGTGAGGAAGGAGAACCTTCCAAGGTTTTACTTACATTATGAAAATTTTCAAGGAAAACAAATTTGAGTGGCCATGAGCGGTGGCAGACTGGTTATTAATGGAGGAAGAATGATTAAAGGAATTCATGTGAAACCTTTGAGTTTCTTGTGTACTGATCTGGGGTCGTGATCGACCTATAGCGGGCAGCAGGGTCCTACTGTAAGAGTGAATGGAAACGAATAGGCCATGTGGTGAAGAGGTTGGTTAAATTCCAACACACCATGGCCAAGAACCTGTCATAAAGTGTGAAAAACTTGAAATCAATGCAAGGGTGCATTGGGTATGAATGTGGCCATGAATGTTGGGGCATTCATTAAAATCAATTGATATCCGAATTACATTTTGAAAATTTGGTAGGCTGGAATGATGCCTAGGTAAGGGATGATGTATCCTTTCGCTTTGTATCCTTGAATAGATGAAATGACATAGACGATTAGTATACTTGATTTTGAAAAAGGTAATGTGCACGAAGACTAACAGTTTGTTTGGCTGTGTAAAGAATGAATTGCAGGGAGAAAAGGCTCTTGGATATGGTAGTATTGTAAGCCCATAAGGAAGACCGATTGCCTGCTAAGCCAAACTACAAGGAATGGTATTTCCTTTTTGAGAAAGTGAATTTGATTGTTAGTAAGCACAATTCTAAAATTGTTTGTGATGGCGTTGTAAAGGTACAATAAAAATGTATGTGCATGAGAACTAACACTTTGATTAGCTGACTAATGATTGCAGGAAGAAGGAGTCTTGGATATGGCAATGTTGTAAGCCCATAAGGAAGACCGATTTTCTACTGAGCTAAAATGTTATGGGAAAGAAAGTCCCATGCCTGTGAATTTGGTTCTGTACGAAACATATTTGAAAATAAAAGAAGAGATTGGAAAATCTGTGGGTGGCAGATTTGCAATAAAATTCTGAAAGTTAGAATTTATAATGATGTCTCATGATTTTTGTATACCTGTGATATAGGTGAGGAGAAAAGATCTGTCCAGAAAGGACAAATGAAGGCTGTCAAAGATGAAGATGATGAAAAATGGCTACTGCTGAGCCATGAGAATCCCATGATAAGTCATGATCGCCTGAAATACATTGTGTTGAGGTAACACAAGCCGGAGGGATGCCTTGACAGAGCAAGTCTGAGGGACGCCTCGACTGTAAGACTCGATAGAGTCTCTAAAATTCTTTTTGTAAAGAAAACCTTGGCAGGGCAAGATGGATCACCCGAGGGATTGTATAACAGTGAAGGGGATGCCTGATCCTGGTCCTGGAGGGTGAGTGATCACAAGGAAGAGGAGACCTTAATAGTTTTTGTAAACTATTGGGATCATGCACACGGTGGGTAGCTCTTCTTGTGCGAAAAAACCTTGGCAAGGAAAGATGGATCGCCTGAGGGACTGTATAGCAGTGAAGGGGATGCCTGAGCTTGGGCCTGGAGGGTGAGTGACCATAAGGAATATGAAACCATGATAGCTCTTATGAACTATTGAATTGGAATCATGCACCCAATGGGTATGTCAAGGAAAAACAATGAGCCTGGATAACAAAACAACCATGTGGATACAAATCCACAAACTGCACAGATAAGTATTGTGCTAGATTATGAAATTATCCTCTTGAATTTTGAACAACAGTAAGATATTTTCACAAAAAAAAAAATTGTGACTAACGTACTTATTGTCCAAGAATTATTGAAGGCAGGTGACGAAGACTAAAGGTTTGAGAAAGGACCTGACCGAGAAGGAAAGATCAAGATTTCTGAAACAAATAAATAAGAAAGTCATGACAAGTGTTTTTGAGAAAGAACACCGAGGGCGGTGTTCCTTTAAGGGGGAGGGAATTGTAACACCCTGTTTCCCCCAATTTGTAATTAATAATAAAATAGGAATTACCATGCTAAGGCATGAGGACAATGTAAATGTATTATTGTTTGAGTTGCCAATAACTAACTCTGGGGGTGAAGCCTTGAAAGTACTGGCCATGATATCACTAGAGGAGAGAAATCAGTTAATGAAGAAAGGACTGGTGGTTGAACAATCAACCACCCCCATGAATGGAAACATGGGCTGTCAGCCTGAAGTATCGCAAAGACTTGCTGACCTGAGCTTCCTTCTGACAGAAGGAACATGATAGGTCAGCAAAAAAAACTTCCAAGGAAAGGGAGATACACACGGGGAAAACTAGAGGAGAGCGCAAGCTCGTAAGGGAGATGCGCGAAGTTCTCCAGGGGAGCATGATCAGAAGGTTGCGAGCTTGATGCTGGAAGAGAACTTGATAACACTCATCGAGGCCATAACAGAGAGAAAACCTTTGAAAATGCGCAGATAACAGAACCCGAGCAGAAGCTAAACAACGAGAAAGTCCTTGAGAATTGCGAGAATTCCCTGGTGATATCATGGCTTGGAACGGGGGTGGCCAGAGTGCTAAGATTGAATGCCTCTGAGCCTATGGTCGGGTGGAAGGATGAACACCCAAAGTCAGTTGGTTCGCTACTACCTGTAATAGATAAGTAATTGCATATCTTGTGTATTTAAGTGGTACTGTGAATTAGAGTTGGATATCCTATGAATGTTGCAGGGATTTTCTTAATGATTGATACTGTACCTTTGTTTGTGTCTGCTTGACTGTGTAATTAGGCAAGTAGGAAATTTTATGGATTGGACATGTTTTATACTCGTAAATGCTTGCACCCTGTAGTGGCATAAGCTAGAGCCACAGACTATGAGTTCGTCGACCTTAGGTGTAGTTTCATGTACGCAGGTCTACTCTCTTAGTCATTTTGAGTCCCTTGGAGGACAGAGCTTGTTAAGTTCAGGAGAGGTAGTGCAGATATGCACAGGCTCTCTGCGAGGCAAANCGAAGATCCCTTTAGGTGTTAATTCCAAGAGAAAGAGCGTAACGCTCTTAAATCCTTCATAACTGGCGAAGCTTAGGAGGGATAGCGAGAAATTCAAGTAACGAAAGGGAGTACCCCTTTGTTTGGAAGATGAACGGATGAGATCCTTTCAGGAAGATCTGAGGTCTGTCATGACCGTTAGATATGAAGAAGGAGTGTAAGTGTTAAACACCTTGACTCCTTCAGTCTTCGCAGGTTCAACAGACGTCGATAGTTGCAAGCCGTTGGATCAAGCGAAGTTGCAAGGAAGATAATGATGGGAGCCATTCCACTCCCAAAGCCTAGGAAGAATGGGTACCGTCAATCCAGAAGAGATCTAAACCATTGGTTCATTTTGTGGGATCGGATATCGGTAGCTGAGAGGACATAGGTCCTTAGTCTCCAAAGTCGCGACATGCAAAATCACGATTCGATCGCAACCGTAGATCATGGGCAGGGATGATTTTAAGGATGTAAATTTATTTTAAAATGTAGAAACCTTGGCGAATCTTAGTAATCCTTCATATGCCAACTATAAATATTTAGAGATATTTTTGTAAAAATATTCAAATTTCTAAGGATTCTATATAGTTTGTATAAAATTTTGGCAGTTTTTAAGGTAAAATAATTTTATCCTATAGAATTTGGGCGAATCATTTTTAGAATAGCGAATCTTTTTTTGGGAAAACCATGGAAAATTAGCCCATGAGAGAAATTTAGCCCCTAAAATCATCCTTGATCGTGGGAGGATCTAGACCGTCTGATCAAAGTCTAGACGGGCTAGAATGTGCATGAGAAGGAGATCAGATCTGGATCGTTGGATCTGATCACGTGGACCAACAACCGTTGAATCCGGAGTAAAGTGCACGAGGGAAGTTCCGAAACGATCGAAACCGTCCATCGTCAGGAGGACAGGTGGCAGTAGATCAGGGGTGTTCGTGGAACCAGACACTGGGATATTTGCAAGGAGAAGAGGAGCAAACTCGCGAAGGAAGGAATCACGAAACCGTTATGGACCGTTGGAACTAGAAGGACACGTAGAGGAGATCCACATACCCACCAGAGGATCGGCACTAGAAGATCAGAGGTGAAGGCAAGAGAAATATCGCGAAAGGAGAAGCCACAAAATAATTAGAACCATCCATTGGAAAGGATGCGTGGCGAGCGATCAATGTTTCGCTGACTTGCACCTCAGAGAAGTCAAAGGGTAGAGTTCTACGAACTCGCGATACGTGAAATCACGATATGATCTGAACCGTCCATCAGAAGGGACACGCGATGAAAGATCAACATTTTGTTGACTCGCGACTCAGAGGAGTCAAAAGGCGGAGCTGTTAGAGCTCCCGAATCACAAAATCATGATTCAATCGTGGACCGTTGGATCACGAGGAGTTGTGAGCCATTGATTTGGCACCACGAGATTTCGACACTTCGGAACCCGGGAGGGCGAAGGAAACAACAACCTGGAAGTCGAGACATGCGAAATCCTGACGTGCTCGGAGGTTGAGCCCTAGGTCACAGTCAAGGGTCACCGCGAGAGGATTTCAAAGGGAGGAGCTAGAGACCGTTAGTCCCTTTTAGGATTTTGAGACTTGGAAGAGCAAGGGTGCCTTGCACTGTGAAACCCCGACTCGCAAAACCGCGATGCACCCCTTTTTGAGTCAAGTCTTTGATCATGCGAGTGGTCACGAGGGGTGGAGGGAGAAGCATCAAGACCGTAGATCTGTGGCGAGGAGATATCGACGTTGTGAATATGTGGAGAAGGGAGGTGAGTGATCCTCCAACTTCGTGAAATGAAAAGTCTCGATAAGCGCTTGATGTGGAACCCTGAGGTTATGGGTAGTAGCCATGTGGAAGGGGCTTCCACCTGGTACTTGTCCTTGTGAAGGGGGAGTAAAGGACAAAAAATTAGCGGCTTTACACTATAGCAGCTCCTTCACAAGGGTGGGTGTGTGACAACTCAACTATGAGAGAGATTTGTACGAGGTTTCAAGGCTCTTATAATTCTCAGTTCTTTTGGGTCTACCCTTATTCCAACCTTTGAGATGATGTTCCCATAGAGTCTCAAGGATTTATTGTAAGAATTTATCATTTCTATGGATTTAAAGGTTCATATCAAGCAACATCTCTATAATATGCATCACAAATTCACTAGATGTTTATATAGGTATCCATAGAAAACCCCTATCATCCAAATATACACTTTTAAGGATTTGTTGATGAAAACTTTAAATATAATTATAATTATCTTAAAGAAGCATGCACTAACACTCATCACGTCATAAAGCATTTGTTTAAATGCAAATGCTCCTCGTTCTATTTACAAACAAGGAGCATTTGCATTTAAACTCCAAAAACATCACGTAGAGACAAACATGTGCACATACAAACTTAAACTTAAAAAGGGAGTGTTGAATGCATGATCATCTCAACAAGTGATGAGAGGAAATAAATAAAATTTGCATCCTTATATTGATCAGATTACATGATCATGATTGCCTATTTATATGATGTATGGTGGTTGTCATGACCTTAGTAGTTGGTAGTAGAAATTACATAATCAACATGGGATATCTATTTAGAAGGGGATCTCCTATATTTACATATGAGTTATTTGGATTATAGGCATAATGATAAACATGTAAAGGAGATATGGTAAACGAGTTTTTATTATAATAATTTGTTGAGTTTAAGTTTTTTAATTAATAATTGGACAAGAAAGAAGATTAAAAATCTTATATTTTATAATATTTTTCAATATAAGTCATATGGTTTTAAAGATCTTTACATGAAAGTGAATATTAAAAAGCTTTATGTCACTTATAACCTTTATAAAAAAACAAAATAATTAAAATAATCATCTTGAAAACAATTAATTATATATTAAAACTAAATAAAATACCTAAAATCTTTTAAACATGTAATACTTACTAAATAAAAATACCTATAAAACATCAAATAATATGACTTGATTAACCAACCATACCACACTCAACACTCTCTACCTAAAACCAACTTGCAAATTTAATATAATTTATAGGTTAAATGAACATATACATCCCGCTAAATAAATAAGGGGGCAATTTCATAGTAATAAACATTTTTTTAAGAAATGATTAGAAGAGGAGATCTCATTTACCATTTAATATATAAATGAAAAAAAAAAACACATTTACCATTTAATATATAAATGAAAAAAAAAATACACATATTTATGTTAAAGTAGAAGGGAGGCCATCACATGATAATTAACATTTTTTAAATGTGAAATCAAAATTATTTAATATATATTTTTAATATATTAAGATATATATTTAAAATTAATATAAAAATTGAGAAAATAAATAAACTAATATTATTAAAATATTTTTTAATATTTTTATTTTAAATATCTCATTTATATTTATAATATTGATATAATTCTTCTTTATATGAGATTTTAATATATATTAAAAAATCTGTAATATATAAATTTTTCATTTTTCAAATTTGATGTTGGTCATTTCTAAATATAACATTTATAATATTGATATGATTCTCATTTATACAAGATATTAATATATATTGAAAAAAAACTGTAAAGTATGCATTTTTCATTTTTTAAATTTGATGATTGAGAGCCATTTCTAAGTTTATAAATCCCTGAACTAGCCAATAATGATTGAGAGCAGTTTCTAATTAAAGTCTATCATCGAATCGAATGTTGACTTAATCTCGTATTTATACTTAAGTGTAATGCCTTATACTTATTGTTTTTTATTTATTTTAAATTTACTATTTATTTTGATTAAAAATTATATTTATTGGAGATTTTAATATAAGTTATACTACTTTTTGAATTTTTTTTTAATATTGCTCTTGCTCTTGTTTGTGAGGGATTTATACACAAATCTTTATATATTTATAAATCATCTAGCAATATGTTTTTGTTGATATTTTGAAACATTAATTATGAACAAAACTTTTACCCACGAACCATTGAAACTAACTATTATAATGCTTTATACACATTGTTATAAGGAATGGATATGTAAAACAAAATTTATCTAGGATTTATTATTTGAAAACAAATAATCTTCACATATGAAGGGATGATCAGTAAACATGAAATAATTAATGTAGATTTATCTTAACTTCAGATTTATCATGTATTAATAGGGATCAAATTCTTCAAGGTGTAAACATTTTTTTTAGAGTAATGGGCTATTTTTGATCAGCAGTATAGATCATTAAATTATATATTTCTGAAAATACAAATGATAAATTTCAAATTGTCTTTGATAGAAAGACGTAAATCTAGTACAAAATTTGTTCCAAAATTAGATAGTTGAAAAGAAAACCTATTATTTGGTTAAAAAAAACTAATTCAACAATGTTTATTCTTGATTATTTTATTTTCTTTTGTAAGAATCATTTCATTAAATTTTTGAAACATCTTCTTAATTATTGTTTTTATTAAAGGTGTTTGCAAGCTAATTTTTCAGTTTTATAGTACACAACATCATTCTTTTTCTATACTATTTCTCTAGAGGAGAGGACACAAAAGTTGAGCAGGGTTCAATATTTGTAAGGGAAGTTGTGGAGGTGAATCCCAATCTTGGATGAATTTATAACTTTTTCTCAAAAAACTTCAAGAGATTGATAAACATCTTCAATAGAAGTAATACTAACATAATCTTAAACCAAAAGAAACAATGGCACATTCACACACTGTATAAACAAGATTTATACTGGAAACCCTTAACTAAGAAAATCAGACTAACTTAGAGGCACACCTTTGTATCTCATTAAATTTACTTAACCATTCACAATACAATATTAAGGTATTCCACAACATTATCAACCCTAATTCACTAACCATGAGTAGATTGCAACCATAATCCTTAAATGAAATTAGATTACAATTGGTATAAAACCATAGACTAAAACCATCCAAAAACCCCATAAAAACACCTATAATGGATAAATATGTCAAGATGTATAGTTTATACCTACAAAGAATACTACAAATCCAACAATCTCCCACTTGTTGAATACAATGCAATGGCACCCAAATAGTCACAAACTCGGCTACTTGGGGTAACCAAGCTCATTGATTTTGTGCACCATAAAAATTTCATAGTGCTCACGGATGTCATTAATGAATTTGCAACATTTTTCAAGGTGTCAAATTTCTCCAACAACACCTTGTCTTCAACCATATCTCTAATAAAATTGTATTGCACTTCAATATGCTTCATCTTAGCATGATAGGTAGGGTTTTTGGTCAAAAAGATTGTACCCATACTATCACAATCTATTCTTACAACTTTCTATGCAAAACCAATACTTGAACACAATCTCTACAACCATACATCTTCCTTCCTAAAGCATGAGTGTTTGAGTACTCATCTTCTACAATTAAGAGTGCAACTAAAACCTACGTCTTAGTCATCTAACTAATTTCTCTGTCAAATAGGTTAAATACAACCACTTGTAGATCTTCTACAGTAAATATATTCAACCTAGTCTGCATCGACAAAACCCTATAAATCTATGACTCTCTTTGTTCCAGGTCTTCTATAGTAGTAGATTGCATAATTTGAAATTTCATACAAATATCTAAATATCCTTTTTAAGATGTACTCTTTATAGATATAAACTATACATCTCGACACGTTTGGTGCGGTCTAACTTTTAAGGGTCTTCATATATTTGCATGGCACTTCAGATTATGCAATATGCTACCAAGGAGACCTTGACCATACATAGTTATAGATGTACAAGGTTTTGTTGATGCATATTGGGTTTAAAATCTTAATTCCAGAAGATCTACGAGTGGTTATGTGTTTAACCTATTTGGAGGAGCAAGAGGTAGGTTGTAGTTGCACTTCAACTATAGAACTTGAGTAAATGGAAACCACTCATGTGAGCAAGCCTAGTTGTATAGTTGTAGAGATTGTGTTTAGGTATTAGTTTTTTACAGAAGCTATAAGGATATGATGTAACTTTCAAAGTGAAATCTTCCTAACAAAGAACTTGACTTATCATGCTAAGAAAAAGCACATTGATGTGCAATACCATTTTGTTAGAGACATGCTTGAAGGAAACATGGTCTTGTTGGAGAAGGTTGATGCCTTGGAGAATGTTGCAAACATATTAACAAAGTCTCTTACTGTAGGAAATCAATGGGCATAAATTCCTTTATCATCTAAATTTATAAATGCCCTACCCCCTTTATTGTAAAGTATTCAACAAGTGGGAGATTGTTGGATAAGTCTTGAATTCTTTGTAGGGAGATTGTGCATTTGGTCATGAGGGGGTATGGAGACACATACTATTGGATAAGGAATTTGTAGTATTCTTTTATGTGTCTTTTTTGTCTAATTGTTTCTCCCCATTATGATCTAATTATGGTTAAGAGATTAAGGTTGTAATCTAATCCTAGTGATCCCATCTAGGGTTAATTGGTGTTGCAAATACCTAAATAATGTATTATGAATGATTATTCAATACAATCATAGAAAGAAGAGTGGCATGAAGTTTGATTACTTTCTCAGTTAAAGGTTTTTAAGTAAATCTCTTATATATTGTAAGTGTGCCACTGTTTTTTTTTTCAATTTTAAGATGCTTTTAGCATATAAAATCCAAAATTGACTACATGTTAAAAAAACCTACAACCACTTTTATTTTTTCTTTGAGAGAAACCACTAAGTTTTTGATAAAAGAGGAATTAAAACTATAATGATTAGTTCCTATATTTTTCAATTATTTTTTCTTCTAATATGTGTGTTGATAAATTAATTTATATTAAAATAATTTATCTAAGATAAAAAATGTCAAAGATTTTGATGACCTTAAAAATATTGCCATACACAAAAATACATTTTTATTTTATTTTAGAACCAATTACTAAATTTAAAAACCCACAAGGTATCTTGACCGTTAAGGGTTCGATGAAATTTGTACGATTAATAACAACTTTGGCATCTTTATTTTTCATTTCCCTATTTAAGATTTATATTTAATATTAATTAAGTTACTAACATTTTTTTAAACAATTTTAAAAAACAACATTTTGCAAATTTTAACATTATATAACATATTTTGTTTTTATATTAAAAAATGTCATTTAAAATGTTACAAAGTGGTTCCCAAGGTGTAGGATAGTCGGTGACGGAGTGTGTTGTTAAGCCACTCCGTGTTGTTAAAGTCACCGGTTAAAAACTTGCGGGGACAAAAAATCCAACCATGTT
>JASDQU010099880.1:814798-841702 GCA_032191745.1 Picea mariana | reverse complement strand
AAATGTCATTTAAAATGTTACAAAGTGAAATTTTAGAAATGTTTAAGCAATGTTTATACTCTTCATATTTTATCACTTTTTTGTGTTATTTTTTATTGCATCGAGAGTAGCTAGGTGCTTTAAAGTTAAGTATGGAGGAGATGTTTAGGTGTTAGTGTGATGAGGCGTTACATGATCCACTTAAGTAATAAAAAAATAAAGTCTGCTTAATTAATAATAATAATAATGAAATAGCCCAAAGTGGTTGGATCCAATGATGGAAAGCAAGGAGTTTTTCACCATTGGGCAAGGTTCAATTCCCATGAGGGATTTACTTGGAGCCATGGGGGCACCTTGAGGTAGTGGTCAAACATGTGGTTGCACCCAGAGATACTATGTTAAATGGTATTGTGCCTTGTGCACACATAAGTGGATCAAATCCCACCCCCATGTCCTTCAAATTTTGAGTCCCCGAGGTGTAGGACAGTTAGTGACGGAGTGTTAAGGCACTCTGTGATGTTAATTCATTGGTTTGAAACCTGCGGGGACGAAAAATTCATCCATGTTAAGGGTTGGTGTGGCTCAGTTCGAGTGCGATCCCTAGGTGATTTTGACGATGTAGATGCCCTTGAGTTGTGGTTTCTCAGCCACAGGCTAGTCCCGCAGGTCACAAACAAACTAGCAAACAAAATAATAATAATGAAATAATAAATAAAGTCGAATTAATTTAAAAAAAAAAAAACAACAATAATAAAAAAAATGAAAAAATGAAATGAAATAATAAAAAAATATTACACCTTAAGAAATTGGATCCCTCTTAGTGCTTGCAAATTTAACATGAATATAAGCATGGTTGTAAATTTTTCGATTCTTTATAAGATTATTTATGAACGAGAAAGTTCAAAATTGTTTGAAACATACCTAAAACAATGTTTAAACCTACAAAATAAACATTTAATACCTAAAACAGTGAGTAAATGTAAGAAATAAATCTTTTATTTTCTTTGTAAAATAGTTGATTTTTATATAAACTATGAAATTAATAAAATTAATTTTATATAAAAATATCAAAGTGATAAATAAAAATTAAAATAATTATTAAAAACGATTTTTTATTTACATTAATTATATTGCAAATAAAAAATAAATATAAAAATAGATTTTGCATAAAATTTATATGTAAAAATAAAATTATGTTATGAATTATGTAATAGGTTATTTTGATATAAATGAAAAACTATCATACCAACATTATGCTTACAAACTTCCCTGGATAACAATGACACAAGAAAAATTATCATGGTTTATAGTTTAAAAATAAGCTTTTAAGATAGTTAATATAGGAAGTATTTTAAGTTTGGTTGGATACGAAGGATCTTATTATCTAAGTAGGTGATCCACATTTAGTAATGACCATGAAAATGGAAAGCTAATATGTTTTCAAATAATTAAACAAGTGTTGCATGGCATCGTAGTCCCTTCTAGGTTGGGATGGGAGTAAATGCGACCTAGTACAGAGACGTGGCTAGAAAGTTGAAATACATGTGGTTTGCATGCAGAACATAGTATTCCCGAATTAGTTCTTCCTGAAAAATATAAAAAATTATCAACATTTGAAAGGTTGTTGGAAACAAAAAATTTAGCATTACCAAATTAGTTATCTTTAAAACAAGGGCTCCTGGACACAAAAGAAATTGAAATTTATGAAATTATAGGTTCCTTGACAACATAAACTATACATACCAAAAATGTAATTTTATAAAGTAGATATTTAGTTTTATACATACGAAATATGTACTTTTATAATGGATCGCGGATTGTCGGGCTAGCGGTCTCAAAATTGGGCCTCTGAATGTTCTCTAGCCTAAAATAGCACTGACAATTCCGTGATACAGAAATTGGGCCTCTGATGTTCTCTGCGATACAAAAATTGAGAAGCGGAGTTGCAGACTATCGAAATTTATCAGAAATTAATAAATTATACATACGAAATATGTACTTTTATAAAGTAAATATTTAGTTTTATACATATGAAATTTGTACTTTTATAAAGTACGGGGATGAGATTTTATAGAGCATGCACGAAGCCCTCATTGGATACTTAGCCAGTTTTTGGATCGCGGGTTCTCGGGCTAGCGGGCTCAAAATTGGGCCTTTGATGTTTTGTGCCCTACAAATAGCACCGACGGTTCCGCGATATACAAAATGACATGCGGAGTTGCGGACTATACAAATTTACCAGAAATTAATAATGTCTGTTACATATCTATGGAAATTACATGAACATTTAAAAGCATATAATAGAATAGTAATAGCGTCTGTTTCATTTAGTTTTCTTTAAAACTAAGGCTTTTCTTGGACAAAAAAAATATAGCATTGCCAAATTAGTTTTCTTTGCACATGTTTTATAGAGCATGCACAGAGCCCTCATTCCATACTTAGCCAATTTTTGGATCACGGGTTCTCGGGCTGGCGGGCTAAAAAATGGGTCGTTGTTGTTCCATGCCCTACAAATAGCACCGAGAGTTCCACGATATACAAATTGACAAGCGGACTTGCGAACTATAGAAACTTATTATAAAATAAATAATGTCTGTTACATATCTCTGGAAATTACATCAACATTTAAAAGCATACAATAGAATATTAATAACATCTGTTACATAGTTTCGTGGAGGAAAACACAAAGAAATAAGCATTCCCAGACTAGTTTTCTCTAAAGAAAAGGGTTCTGGACAAAAGATAAATCAAAATCTATTAAAGTATAGGTTCCTGGACACCCAAAAAGTTAGCATACAATAGAATAGTAACAACGTCGTTCAAGACAAAAAAAAATAGCATACAATAGGACACAAGAAATGTAGCAGATCCGAATTAGTTTTCTTTGGAACAAACAAGAAAGGTTCTTGGAAACCCAAAATTTAGTATACAATAAAGGCATTGTCGAATCAATTTTCTTTGGATTTTATCAAAAAATAATAATGTCTATTACATGTTTCTAGAAATTTAAATGGGTTTGTCATATAGACTGGGATTGGGGCTCCCGCGGACCATAAAATGAAATAAGTACAAGAATTAGGAACGTCGAAAGAAGAAGTGCGCGGCGGTAGAGAGGAAGACCTGAAAAGAAGAAATTGGAAGTTATGAGTCTTTGGTTACAATTTTCTATTTAAAGAGGTCATAAGTGGATTGATAAAGAAAACAATATGACAACATAGACTTAAACTGGATTGATAAAGAAAACAAGATGCCAGTACAGACTTACTATGAAGCCGATGCATTTTTGTTGCTGTCGTCAATGGTCAGTGGAGTTTTGTTGACTGGTTGTTGCCCTTCCTGGACGAGGCTGTCCATTCTCTGTTGGAACCATTCTTCGATGTAGCTTTTCATGGGGGTTGTGTTGATTTCATCCCGGATTTCTATGTCGTAAAGGTCATTTTCTAATTTCCTTAGATCCATTGAAATACTATGCAGACTTTGTTCAATTTCTTCATTGTGTGTTGCATAGTCCAGTACCCAGCGCTCGTGCTCATCTAAACAATGTTCAAGTATGTCGTAAAACTTTTCAAAAGACAACCCCTTTAAAATATCAACTTGTTCATGGAAGGCTTCTTTGGTGATTGAAAAATATTTGAGAATTAAGTTTGGATCTTGAACCTCGTTGGTAGTTCCGGCTAAGTCCATCTAGAGAAGGCTTGTGAATAAATATTCATTTTCTGATATGACTTGTTTACATGATTTGACAATGAGCTCCGGGTTGTTAACTTTCTTTTGCCAACATGATTTTACTTTTTTGGTCCAATTTGGGGAGGGGAGTTTCTCTTGTCTTCTTTTCAGTTTCAATGTGTTGACGGCATAGTTGGAAAAAGGGGCCAATACCTGATCACATAAATGTTGTTCATTTTTTAAATTTGCCTCCAAATGTTGCAGGAAATCATTGGCCTTCTTTCCAAAGGAAACTAAATTTTGTGATGTTTCCCAGGCTTCAGTAAGTAGCTGCATTCTTTTGTTGATGTTATTCTCTACAAGGGCTCTAGAGCATGCAATGAGGGTAGATGATTCTTTCATCTTGGCTGCAGTGGTAGCAGGCATGATTTTTTCCAAAGGACTGGCAAATTCTGGGGTCGCAATGAAAGCCTGCTTAAATTCGTTGAGGCGGTCTTTCATATTGGCATTTTCCGTCTCAACTCCTCCAATGGAATCATGAAGAATTTCACCAGTTACCTGGTGAAATGAGGAGATTTGGGACAAACACATTTCCCTAAAGTTAATATCTGTGCGGGATTTTCCTTTCCTATTTGTTACATCTCTCTTTTCAATGACCATACGTTTAGATTGGCTGTCAAAAATAACGCTCTGGATTATGCAGGATTCATCTACGTCAAAAAATTTGGTCTCAGATATTTCCACTGCGGACGATCCAATTTTTTGCATGTGCTCAGTTTCAATTTCAAGTTGTAGTTTTCCACTTTCAATTTCGGGTTCCTCCGCCTTCCCTGCATTGTTTTTCCGCTTCTTCGTCAGTGGAATTTTGTGAGAGCTATCAATGTTTATGTGAGGAGGGTTCTTATCTCCTCTTTCGTTCGAAGATTTCTGGGTAGCTTTCTTACTGGGGTGGACCGTCGAAGCGATGCTCTGTGATGTCATGCTCTTCAGAGTGCTCACAGGGGACTGGGTACTCTTCTCACCGGATACTTTTACATGTTGTCTGTATAATTCAGTCACTCTTTTCAATGTCTCTGCGTCACAATCGACAGAAGTAGGATTGTTGTTGAAACTGTCCTTGTCTTGGGTCAGGTGTCTATGGATAAAAGAGGTGTTAAAGCCAACAACCAGTAAATTTCTCAAAAAATTCTATTAGGTTCAAACCCTTTTAGCCTTTCAGTGTACGTTAGGTTCAATTTCTTGAAATGGGTGGAAAATTCATCAATCTTGTTGATGTTTCTGCACACGAAGTCTCCGACTTTTCAAGGAAGAGAAATGAACTGGTTTTTTTTTCTTGTCATAGAAAAAATGCAACCAGTGGTTGTATTGCCTTGTTATTTCTGCAACAAACATCTTGTCCGTGATGTGGCATGGAAGGAAGGCATGATTTTCCTTAGAGCCAAAGACCATGAGGAAACTGTGATTTTCCTCTTGCTCAAGTGTGCCCTTCCTATTCAAAAACTTGGTTGCCTGGCCAGACATCCGCGGAGCATCCTTGCCTAACAGTAAATCTTTGAAACTGAGACAAATCCATTAAAAACTTCATAAAAACAATGGGAGGCCTTGTGCTTCCACAGGGCCTCGTACCAGAATGTTACTGGGTCGAATCCAAAATTTATTTTATTGGAAAGAGAAAGTTTTGGAAATGGGCAGCAATGCACAATTGAAAAAATTAAGTAGGATGACATATAAAATTTATTTGATTCTTTGAATTGTGACAACTAGGAACAGAGCTCAATGGAAATTAGCTTCCCCCAATTGAAAATGTATTGTTCCTTGACTGTGAAATACAAAATATAAATAATTGTATGGGAAATGCTTGTCGTGGATGCTTGTCCCGTTATTCTTGTAAACAACCAAGCAATTTCCCAGAATGGATTTCTAAAGGAACTTACCTGCAACCTTGTGATATCTTCAAGAACTATTGTCAGGTCTTCGAGGAAGTCGGCTAAGATGTCCATCCTTGAGCATTTCACCCATTAATGACAATGTTGACAGTTCCTGCATGGTCAACTGTTAGCATGAAATGTTTCTAATTGCATAGTAAGAAAGTACGGAGGTCGCGGGCACGAGAAAAAACAACTACAAAATAGGGTTGCAAGGTAAAACCGTTGAAGGTGAGGGCACGAGGGTCAAATTGTATGTATCAGAACTTTTTGAGTGCAATACACGTAACAACGAAGAGGGTATGGTAGGAAAGCCGAAAGGAAATGAAGTTAGTGGGGATGGAAGGCATCGAGAGATACTTTGAAACATTTGTGAGCCATGGTAGAGTGAAGCTTGCAAGTTCAATGAGCCCGCACTAGAATTGTAGATCACGAAAGTTTTGAGTGGAATATGTACACAACGTAACAAGAAGCAGAGTTCGAAACTGCAAACCCGCCAACCGTGGCCATAAAATTGGCCAAGTATGGAAAGCAACAACAGTCGGTCAGATTCATTGTCTGATTATATAGATGGAGATAAATATATGTCAACCCACCAGCGCTAGAACCCGCGATCATAGAAAGGCGATTAAGTATATAACCACAAAGCAATATTACAAGGGAAGAAGAAAAGGGAAAAAGGACCAACGAGGCCGTGGTGGGATTGTAAATCATGAAAATTTTGACTGCAATATGTATATCATGGAACAAGAAGCAACATAGTTCGAATGCGCCAACCTAAAACACTAACTAAGAATTGGAGATTTCGTGAACTCGTGAACATGAGGATCCAAAATAGGGTCACAAGGTTTGCCCAGAACATGTGAGGGCCCGACGGTCAAATTGCATCATTCGAAACATTTGAATGCATAATCTGTAGCACGGAAGAGGGGACGATGTCGGAACCTAGTAGTTAATTTCTATATTGCGAAGGGCTGGATGCGAATTGTTTCGTATTACTGTGTGCAGTTGTCACTTGTAAGAGTCATTAGTAAGAGCATAACCAATGCATATTAGGAAGCACATTTGTGAATCGTTGTATAGTGAAGCTTGCGAGTTCGAGGAGTCCGCGGTAGAATTGTAGATCATGAAAGTTTTGAGTGAAAGATTTAGATCATGGAACAAGAAGAAGAAGAATTCGTGACTGTCAACCCAACAACCGTGACCATAAAATTGGCTAAGTATGGAAAGAAATAGTGGCTGGTCGGATTCCTCGTGTGATTATATAGATGGACCCACGATCATAGAAAGGAGACTAAGTATATAACTAGAGAGCCATAATACAGGGGAAGAAGAAAAGGGAAAAAGGACAAAGGAGTCCACGGTGGAATTGTAGATCATAGAAATTTTGAGTACAAGATGTGAACCTGGTAGTCAATTTGTATATTGCGGAGGGTCAGATGCCAATTGAGGCAGCGAAAGATACTTTGAAACATTTGTGAACCGTGGTACAAGAAAGCTTGATGCCAACCCGAAACAGTATCCAAGAGTTGCACATTTCGTGAACCCAGCAACAGGAGGATCCAAAACAAGCTAACAACGTGTCTACAGAAGAAGCAAGTCCCCGACGTTCAACTTGTATTGTTCCAAACATTTGAATGCATAATTTGTAACACGAAAGAGCGGACGATGTTGGAATCCAGTAGTCAATTTGTATATTGAGGAGGGTGTGATGCCACCTGTTTCGTACCTCTGTGTCTAGTTGTCACTACTAAGAGCTAATTTAGTATTGAAAATAATTTTTTAGATATTGTTAGATACTTCATAGAGATTAGCATTCATAAATAATGGCAATCTCCACCCCACCAACCTTGCATTCTGTGTGTCAATTTTTATATCACGAAACTGGAAGCACTGTTTGGAGGACACATAACAATAGAAGTGCAATGTTGAGTCAGCCAGTCTGTAGGTCCGCTTGTCAATTTGTATATCACAGAATTTTGGGTGCTATTTATAAGACACGCAACAATGGAGGCCCAATTTTGAGCCCGCCCGCCCGAGAACTCGCAATCCAAAATGTCGCTAGGTATGGAATGCAGAATCCGTACATGCTCTATAAGATATCATGTCCATACTTTATAGTCCCATAATACACAGGAAGAAAAAAAGGGAAAAAGGACAGAGTAGTTAGCAGTGGAATTGTAGATCACGAAAATTTTGAGTGGAAGATGTATATAACGAAACAAAAAGGAACAGAGTTCAATTGCGCCAACTCGACAACCACGGGCATAAAATTCACTAAGTATGAAAAGGAACAACGGGCGGTCCAATTCGCCATGCGAGGATATAGATGGAGATGAAATTGGCACCAACCCGTCAACCGTGGACACAAAATTGGCCAAGTATGGAAAACAATAGTGGTCGGTCAAATTCGTCATGTGATTATATAGATGGAGATAAAGATATGTCAACCTGCCAACGCTGGAGTTTTACATTTCGTGAACTTGAAAACAGGAGGATCCAAAACAGGCTGAGAAGGTGTCTGCAAAAGACGTGAGGCCCCGATGTTCTAATTGTATCGCTCTGAACATTTAAATGCACAATCTGTAACACAAAAGTGCGAACGATGTCCGAATCCGGTAGTCAATTTGTATATTGCGGAGGGTGCAATCCCGACTGTTTTGTACCTCTGTGTCTAGTTGTCACTACTAAGAGATAATTTAGTATTCAAAATAATCTTTTGGATACTGTTAGATACTTCATAGGGATTATCATTCGTAAACAATGGCAATCTCCACCCTGCCAGCCCTGCATTCCGTGTGTCAATTTCTATATTGCGGAACTGGGAGTGTTGTTCGGAGAACATGGAACAATAGAAGTGCAATGTTGAGTCCGCCAGTCTACAAGTCCGCTTGTCAATTTGTCTATCACACAATTTTGAGTGCTATTTGTAGGGAACAGAACAATGGAGGCCCAATTTTGAACCCGCCCGCCCGAGAACCCGCGATCCAAAATGTCACTAGGTATGGAATGCAGAATTCGTACATGCTCTATAAAATATCATGTCCATATTTTACAGTCCCATAATACACGGGAAGAAAATAAGGGAAAAAGGATGGAGAAGTTTGCAGTGGAATGGTAGATCATGAAAATTTTGAGTGGTAGATGTATATAACGGAACAAGAAGCAGCAGAGTTGAATTGTGCCAACTCGGCAACCGCGGGCATAAAATTCACTAAGTATGAAAAGGAACAACGGGTGGTCCAATTCACCATGCAAGGATATAGATGGAGATGAATATATGGAAAAATTCCAACGTTGGAGCCCGTGATCATAGAAACACGACTAAGTATATAACTAGAAAGCGATAATACACGAGAAAAACAACTAAGTGTCTCATCGAAGAACATCTAGTGTTTGATTATTAATGCAAATGGTTTCGAACCCCTGCTGAGTTCTCACCAATTAAGGCATAAATTGCAGATCACAGAAGTATCTTTCGTACCACTGTGTCCACTTGTCACTAGTAAGAGCATTGTTGGTGTATATCAGAAAGGACGCGAAGTTGTTGGGGATGGAAAGCAACAATAGATACTTTGAACGAAGTTAATGTATACAAGGAAGCTGCGGTGGAATTGTAGATCAATATTTTGAGTGAAAGATGTATATACTGGAATGATAAGCAGCTGGGTTCGCAAGCGTCGACCCCACAGCAACGGCCATAAAATTGGATAAGTATGGAAATGAACAACAGTCGGTCGGATCCGTCGTGTGAGGATATAGACGGAGATGAAGACATGTTAGCCCGCCAACTCTGGAACTGGATACCATAGAAAGGGAATTAAGTATATATCCAAAAAGAGATAATGAGCGGGAAGAAGAAAAGGCCAGTTCGTATGCGTTGATCCAGTAATCGCGGCCATAAAATTGCCTAGGTATGGACAGGTACAATGGTCGATCGGATTCGTCATGTGAAGATACAAATGGAGATGAATATATGTCAGTGCGTGAACCCTGCAACCGCCCATCATAGAAAGACAACTAAGTATAAAACCAGAAATCCATAATGGACGGGAAAAGCAAAAGGGAAAAGAGATAAGTATATGACAGTTGAAAAAACCTTTTTTTTTTCCGTTTATTAATGGCAATGTTTTCGAACCCCTGCTGGGTTCTCACTAGTAAAAGCATTAACTGAAGATCATTGAAGTTCTTTGGTTGCAAGATGTATATGACGGAACAGGGGACATAGGTGTTGGGTACCGTGAACCCAGGGCCTGGTGCCCAGATAACTGGCTAAGTATTGGCCAAGACAAAGGTTTGATATCTATTTCAATAGTATTCATACTAGTATCTATCAATGGAGAAAGTTTTTATAATTATCTGAATAGTATTCATACTAATATATATTAATGGATTGTTTCTGTTTCAAATGCAAATGATCTCCCAATTTGCAAGATGCTCTTCGGTTCGAAAATTTCGTTGAAACCACAAAAATTTTGACTGCAAGATGTACATAGCACAACAAGAAACATGAATTTGAATTTTGGTCTCAACGAGATAAACTCCTTATCATCTATTCATCTTGTATTCCTTGCAATAACATGAGCAAACACCAGCTCTCCATAAACATCAATATCTAAATTAAATTAAATTCAATCAATATTTGGTGTGACTTACGTAATTAAAGCATAAATTGCAGACTACGAAAGTTCTTTGGTTGCAAGATGTATATGACGGAACAGGGAAC
Organism: Picea mariana; assembly: GCA_032191745.1. Taxonomy (NCBI): domain Eukaryota; kingdom Viridiplantae; phylum Streptophyta; class Pinopsida; order Pinales; family Pinaceae; genus Picea; species Picea mariana. The sequence continues at coordinate 831,406 of JASDQU010099880.1, read as the reverse complement.
ATAGTTGTTTAATACCACAAACCCAAACATAATTGCCTAAGTTTTTTGTATTTATTCCAATAGTACTGATATTAATATATATGCATGGATATTATCAAATAGAATAAGCTGCAATATATCCAACATACTGAACATGAACATTGCGTCAACAGTTGAGCCGCTTATGAAAAATTATTCTTAAATGTAAAATGTAAAGAAAGAACAGACCATGCTTTATTTAGATTGAAGTAGTGGGAAACAGAAAGAAAATCTTGTTGTTCATGTTTAACAATAGAGGGGAAGAAGGTACAAAATAAAATTAAAACAAATACCAGAAATTGGAAAATACTATTAAAAAATAAACCGAAATTATTCTATATTCAAATAAGATGGGTTACAAAATAAAACTGAGGCTATTTGCGACTACGATTGTGATTTCTCCTGTCGTCGATCAATAAAAAATATGTACATTGATGAAGCTTCTTGACAGTTTTCTTCACGTTCAAACTTTTTATTCGTAAAAAACGAGTTGAATATCAATTTTGGGTTTTGTACTTAATTGGTGCTTCCAACTACATCTATCCCAGTTTTTTGAATACCTCGTCTCTTCCAAATATGGCCTGCTTGCAATGGCTGCTTATTCAACATTCCATTCTTTGTCAAGTATTAATTTCCCTCTGCTGTCGAAAAGTTGGGGTTTAAGGTGATTTCCTTCCAATGTTCCTAACCCTTGACATCTGAGACAACTTAGAAATGTGATTCAGGCCGATTTCAAAGTGGATGGAGTCGTTTATGTCACAACAACTATGGCAGGGGAAAAAAATTCAAGTATGTAGTGACTAGTATTCTCCCTGTATTCGATCATCTGTTTGGTTGAAAAGCCTGCCTGAGGATTTGTATGTTGAACTTCTTTGTTTTATTACAATAAATTGGAAGAAACGCCCAACCTAGATGCAAAATGCAAATCTGTTGAGGTACATAACTTCTTCGGGAAGCAGAGGTGTGGCAAGTGCATCAAATGTTGTAGAACACACCAGCATAGGTCTGACAAGTGTATCAAATGTTGCAGATCGCATCAAAATATATCTTTCCTCATAGCGATGGAGGTATGGCGGCCCATAGAAAGGTCTCTAATGTTTGGCGGTGACGCCAAATATGTGGAGTCTGCAACTACATCTAGAGGAAACCAAACAAACTTTGACAAAGAACATGGCTTTCTATCAAGTCGGTTACCAGACCCACATGTAGCTCATCTAACTTTGAAATAGAAACTTTTGTAGTGATAATATGTTGTTTTATCCACCCATACAGTTTATGTTACCCGCCTCTGGTTACATTCGCAAATGGAGTAATATTTCGCGTCATTTACGAACATGACATGTGATTTTGCAAGCCACTGTAAATGCGTCGCCCCCGAGGAAAACAAATTCTTGTGGGATCTGTACAATTCGATACACTTGCCAAATCTGTGTTGTTGGAAGAAGCTATATACTTAAACGAAGAACTATTTTTCACATGACGTCAAAATCCATTACAATTCCCAGCAAGAAAACAAAAAAGTTCAACAAACAAATCTCCAGGCATCCTTTTCAATCAACCAAAGCATCGAACAAAGGGAGAACACCAACCAGAACATACTTGTTTTTTTTTTTCGTCCTCTCTGAGTTTCTCTTGTATAACAGAGTTTTTTTTTTTACTCAAAGCTCACATCACATAAAACCAGTCTCTCTTATTTCATCTACCCCTCAATCACATCTTTAAGTTGTCTTACATGTCCATGACCAGAAACATTAGAATGAAGGCACCTTAAAGCGCAACTCTTTGATGATAGAGAGAAATGACAATAAGTATTTAAAAGAAACGTTCGATGATCTTCCATAGATTTTGTGTTGATTCGTTTTAATGATAGATGTTCTCAATATTTTCGCTTATTCATGCCAATCTTTTCGAATATGTACGTTGAATAGTGACTAGCAACACGTATTAAAATTCCCATATGCGAGCAGATTCTCAAATTTGACATCTAAGATATGCACAATATTAAAGAGGGACATGACGTCAAGGCCTCTGTGGGTGACACGTTCGTGAACTATGCTGAAGCTTTTAAGAAAACTAAAACTGCACAAGCAAAATAATAACAATAATAATAATTTTCACAAATTCAAAATGCAGGCAAAAAGAAATTACCAGATGCCATAATATTCGCCTGTCTATTCATTTTAATGGGAGATGTACTCGAGCTTTCTAGTTATTAAAGCCCATCTTTTCGAACCTATCTGGTTGGTTCTGACTTTTGAAAGCATATTTAATGTGTATTTGGAAGCGGTGAAGGTAGCGGGGATGGATCCCTATGTAACAGACGTTACAACTATTTTTCTGTGTTTTTGTCCACGAGCGTAAGGAAAAGTAATTTGAGAATGCTAATTTTTTTGGACATGAGCCCTTGAAATTCAAATAGTCCGCAAGTCTGATTATCAATTTGTATATTGTGGAACTCTCCATGCTATTTGTAGGACACGAAACAACAGAAGATGAATTTAGATCCCGCCACCCCAAGAACCCGTGATCCAAAAAATGCTTACTATTTTTTTTGTGTGTTTTTGTCCACCAATGTATGTAAAACGTACGTAAAGTAAACTATTTTGAGAATGCTAATTTTTTTGGACACGGGGCCCTTAAAATTCAAATAGTTTGCAAGTCCGATTGTCAATTTTTAGTCGGCTACCCCGAGAACCCGTGATGCAAAAACTAGCTAAGTATGGGAGGAGGGCTCCGAGCATGCTTTATATATCTACTTTATAAAATTACATATTTTCTATGTTTAATTTATGCTGTCCAGGAAACCTATAATTTCATAAATTTCAATCTCTTCTGTCCAGGAGCCCTTCTTTTAAAGAAAATTAATTCATGAATGCTAATGTATACACTGAACATGACCTATCATAGTTCGATACAACCTATCTGCAAATCCATGTCCATAAAACTGGCTAAGTATGCAATCGAACGACGGTCGGTCGGAAAACCTATAATTCCTTAAATTTCAATCTCTTCTTCCCAGGAGCCCTTCTTTTAAAGAAAACTAATTCGGTAATGCTAATGTATACACCGAACATGACCTGTCATAGTTCGATACAACCTATCCATGAAGCCGCGTCCATAAAAATGGCTAAGTATGCAACCGAACGATGGTCGTTTGGAATGATGGCGGAACTCTCCGTGCTATTTGCATGGGCACAAAACAACATAAGCCCAATTTTCAGCCCGCCACCCCAAGAACCAGCGATCATTAACATATGTTGTCCAGGAAACCTATAATTTCATAAATTGCATTCTCTTCTATCAAGGAGCCCTTCTTTTAAAGAAAACTAATTCGGGAAAGATAATGTATACACCAAACACGACCTGTCATAGTTTGATAGAACCTATCTGCAAATCCACGTCCATAAAACTGGCTAAGTATGCAACCGAATGATGGTTGGTCGGAATGACCACAAAAATGCGAGAAACTATAGAGTTAGAAACACAGTTTACAAGATTAAAATAAAAGGGAGAGAACAAATATATCTCCCACACAACAAAAGGCACTGTCATAACTATGAAACCATAGTAACACATAATCCATGGAAAAATCATCGGCATCTATGAAATATATTTTGAGGCCAACAAACTCTACTTCAACGCGTAAGAGATGCAATTTACATCGCCTGTAATTTTTTAGTTTGTTATTTTATCTTAATAGTATTCTATGCAAACTCCACTGCAAAAAAATGTAACCAGAGATGCAACTGCAGATGCAACATCCCAACATTTCAAACCCCAGGCAAACAAGAATAAGCAACAAATAAGAACCCAAGTGCAGGCACAGGACCAGAACCCTGCAAATAAGGTCCAAGTGCAGGCGCAGGACCAGAACCCTGCAAAGTCAAATCAAGCAACAATAAACAACATATAGCGAAGAAAGAAACAAGCAACAACCACTCCCCCAGGAACGATGTTGTTCCAGTCGCGATTGCAGAAACCCAAATGTGCAAACTGCAACAACACGAACATGCAAGCAAGAACAAAAACAACATGCAAATAAGAAATCAGTGCCATGCAAAAAACAAGCATGGACCAGTGAACCAACAATGCCGCTGGAGCATATAAATTTAAAAAATGGAAGAAAATGTCTTGTAACAAGCCTATTAAGTAACCATTCAACACTACCAAGCCTGTTAGGTAAACATTTAGTCTGTCAAAAATGCTCTGTAAACATTTAAGAAAAAAAATTCAATGTGGCAGGTCTCTGACGTATCCCAAAAAAATTATTATATTTTTTGTAACAATAGTTCGAACACCATAGAATGTATTGGAAGGCCAAACTTTGGATATGCCACCATATCAAACATTGCCATAAATTTACTTAGCATAAAATGTTAAACCAAACATTCGAATCAATGCTAGCATTAATCCACCTTCGACGAATGCATAAAAAAATATATGATTCAAAAAGACCATATACGATCAAATAATTTGGATATGCCAACATATACAACATTGGGAATAGTGAAGCCGACAATAAGACCTCCAATCCCTTGTCCAATAAGATTATGACAAATATGATACTTTTTATTTTATTTTATAGAAATCGATGTTTTCAGTTCCCTAGTTCCAACAATAGATAATATGGAAATATTTGTGGTCAAAGGACAGACTAATATGAAGTCAACGATTTATTGATCGCTATAGTCCCTCTATGCCTACGATAGGGACTAATAATTAATATAGGAAATGTTTTAAGTTCAGTTTTCAAATAATTAATATAAGAAGTGTTTTAAGTTTAGTTATATAATGTGGCTAAACACTTTCCTAATAATAATGTAAATAAGGATATTATATCCTAATTAGATTATCCACATTAATGCTATGAATGCTCTACATATGGGTATTTTATTTTCTATAAGGAAATTGGTGATATTCATGAAAGAAGGGAGTATATAACTAATATTGTGTTATAAAACCAAAGATATACATACATAAAGGTTCAAGGAATGGACATAGAAGTTTGTATGAAGGAGAGAGTTCATGAATAAAATGTATGGATAGATATGCATAGTTGAAAATCATATCCATGTAAGGTCACAAAAATAGTCTTAAAAGATATCTCTTGGGTTATGGAATATGAATGCATAGTTATGGAATGAAGATTTGGTTGGTTAGGAACTCTAATGTTAAATTAAGGTTTAAAAGATATTTATTAGGTTAAGTTATAGGACTGTATAATTATGGAATGAGGATTTGTTTAGTTATGAATTCTAATGTTAACTCAAGGTATGGAAGCATGAGACATCCACATAACTATGTCCATGGTTCTATGAGAAGTTAAAGTTTAGAGTATACTTATAATAATACCAAGTATGCCTCTACATCGATAGACATGGAAGGTTGAAATGGTGGATTACGATTTTCGTTAGACCAAAACTTGCAGGCGTTAGTCTCCGCCACAATCGTCGGAGTTAGGATCCACAAGAGGGGTTTAACCCATGTCGTGAAAATTGTGGGAAGCACTAAACCCAATGCAACAATCTTCCCCCTAGCGCGTGTCGGGTGAGTTTCAAAATCGATACTTGTTTCTCTGATACCATTTGTTGGGCTATGATTGTTGTTAGAACAAAAACCGGAAGTGTTAGTCTCTGCCACAATGTCGTGAAACTTGCAGGAAGCACTGAACCCAATGTCCAACAAAAAATCCTATCCATGTAAGGTCATAAAGATAGCCTTAAAAAATATCCCTTGGGATGAGCTATATAAATATATAGTTATTGAACGATGATTTGGTTGATTAGGAACTCTAATATTAACTCAAAGCATCAAGGAATGAGGAATAGACATAAATATGCTTGGCAGGGTCCCATAGAAAATTAAAACATAGAGGATACTTAAAAGAATACCAAATATGCATCTACCACCATGAGGCATGAAAGCTTAATAAAACCAAACCATGGAAGGGGAATAGAGCATACCAACATAACCATTGATTGATGTACAATAAAAAAAAATGGTAATTACTATAACAAATTTAGTCATTTAGCTCTCTATGAAGTAGGGAGATGACCTCTAAAATATAACGATAAAATATGTTACAAGAATAAAAATTGAAACAAATTTAGTCATTTAGCTCTCTATGAAGTAGGGAGATGACCTCTCAAATATAATGATAAAATATGTTACAAGAATAAAAATTGAAACAAATTTAGTCATTTAGCTCTCTATGAAGTAAGGAGATGACCTCTAAAATATAATGATAAAAAAAAAAATTGAAACCCCTTATAAATAGATATGTAATTATAGATATATTTCGTGAGAGTTTAGTAAATAGTTAAAATCTCTCAATATCATTATTTTTTTCCAAATAAATCATTAAAAACACAATTTAAAATAAAGAAATGCTTTATCCAAAAGGAAAATGCAATAAAAAACAATCCTTTATACCTTATAAGAGTGGAAAATTTGCATGATTTAGGGTGAACATACTTTGAGGAGATAAATGTATAGAAAATCCAAGAAAATATGGAAACTCATAAGGACTTAGCAAGATATCCAAATCATCTAAAGAGAATCTAAAGAAAATTTATTATTTATTCATTATAATTTTTTATCATGGTAATTAGCAAAGGCACCTAATGTCTTTTGGAAGTAATAGATTTCATCTTAAGAAATCCAAATTTTTTTAAAAATAGTGGTGTTTTTTTAATGATCCTTGAACACCTTGTTAAAGGAAAAAAGGGGTGAACACTTTTTCTAGTGAAGCTTGAGTAGCCTCTGAACCATATTGAGAATATTTCAAGCTCGGTAAGCATTGTTATTTATTAATAATAAAAGGTTGGTATCATGGGCCTACAATCAACCTGAATTTTTATTTGCAAACTTGAGTTTCTCTTGAGTCTATTTCAACACCAGAGGTCATGCATCACTGCCTTGCCTTCGTCGAAGGGGATTGGCCAACTTGTGCCTACTACAACCAGACTACACCTCTTCACTTAAGGTTTTTCCATAACTTCAACTTAAGCTACAATATGTCTAACGAAAAAAATTTCTACTCAACCAAGTTCATTCAATAACAGGCACATGTTCAACCACGACATTTAAAATATCCTATAAATACTCTAATGCTTAGCCAATATTTCAATACTTAGCCAACACAAGCAAACATTCACATCCAACACATAAACATTCCACAACACACCGGTTAGAGAAATTTCGAGGTAAAAATGGGCCTCAAAACAAAAAAACATGCTATCAACATCAACTTTAAAAGAACTAGTAGGATTCAAGATGATGATGTCAACCATAAGGGTAAACAGTTTTGAGGGAAATATAAAAACAATTTTTTTCAATTGAATTTTGACTTATCTTTGTATAGATTTACTCAAATTTCAAGTGTGGGCACTCATTGGATGTGGAATTAAATTATGCATCCAACAAGTACCCACTCTACATACTTTTGATGGAGCCGCAATGAGATAAACGCAAAATACATGAAAAATGTGTTCCTTGATTTCTAGTGCAGGTACTCATTTGATGCAGAATTAAATTCTACATCTAGAGAGTGCCTACACTTGAAATTTGAGTAAACCTAGAAGGATATAAGTAAAAAATATGATTAAAAAAGTACTTATTTTTTTCCCCTTTGAAAATTATTAACTTTTATTTTATTATTTTCCTTAAAAGGCTCATTTTAGACCTCAAAATTTCTCTAATTGGAATGTATAGGAGGCACCCAATGAAAGTGTATTAACTTTATTATATGAAGAATGTTACATAAATACAATAAGGGAGTTGCACCCTTTTTCCTGCAACTCTATTACAGATGTAAAATAAGTCTAAGGCAATATTGCCTTCTTCCTACACAAACGTGCATAATAAAAACCTTGAAGCAACTATAGGCTTGCATCTTGCAAGTCCTATCTTCTTCTTCTTTCCTCTCAGCCAATGCAATTTTCCCTATTGTGCCAACCCTAAACTTAGCGCAAACACAAAACCCCTTTACACTCTTGGTGAATAATCAATGAATGATTGATTGATGCCTTAGCACCTTTGAGGTGTCCACTATTTACATAAGACTTTCCTTTCTCTTGCAATCCCATCCAATTCTAAGTGGACCCAAGTTCCCACATTGCCATTTTTGATCATTCACAATGATGCCTCTACCCCCTTCGAGACTTTGTTTTCAACCATCCATTGTCCAATGGAGATGCGCCCAAAGTTTCATGTGCCCAACAAGTGCGCCCAAGATGCCCAAGTGCACTTGGAAAGGGTGTGTCCAATGAATGTGTGTCTGATGGATGTGTATTGGTTGGATATGTGGCCAACAAGTGCATCCCATGATTGTGCTCCATGGAATTTTGTGTCCAAAGACACTTCTACCATTCATCACATCCCCCAAGTCTGGAATTCCCAACTCCTTGGATCCACATGTAGCCCAAGCACTGAAGTCTATAAAATCCATTCAGGTTCTCTATGCCACTTTATTAGTCATGCATCATACTTGTGGATCAGATAGGTTCATCTTCTATAACCCTCTCTTTTTCGTCCCCCACCAAGTTCCCTTCCATTATTCTCTTGGCACATCCAACTAGTGGGAACTACTAAGGTATGTGGTGCACCTAGTCTATGAGCATATACATCTAGCATTTTCATGGTGCACATTGTCAATGGACCAAGGCACTCCACAACTAGATTTTGTATCTGTAAAACTTATGTCAAGTATATCTGTGTTGATAAGTGATGACCAAGGTAATCATGTGACAAAGTTGCTTGAAGTCATTCAAGGCTAAGGCCTTAAATCCTCCATCACTAAAAACCATTATGGCACTATGGCCTGAATTGATGCTACAAAATCTACTTCCTCCTTTGTTATTCCCTCAAATCCCACTCTTATATGCTCTGCTCAACTATGGAATAAGTACAATGATAAAGAATGGAGCTCTTTCTCCTCCTAGTAGCCTGGTATTTAACATAACTCGACAGTTGTCTAGGGTTAGGGTTTTTGCATCCTCAACCCTTTATTAGTGAAAAGGTTTTGGAAATTATAGAATCTTCTTGAAATTCCACACATATCTAGCCCCACATGTGTGAGTAACAAGGGCTAATGTGTTATCCACTAATACCATGGTGGTCAAAAAGGTAGGTCAACTTGTTGGAGGCATAACTTCCACATATGAGTTCTGATTGAGAAAATTTTCACACCATTAGAAAGGTATTGGTGTGTAAAATAACATTAAGGGGATGGAAGATGTGTTTGTAAACTTTTGAGACCAAAAAATACAATTTTATGCCTCAAAATGTCTTTGGAAGGTTTCGGACTGCAAATCTCCAAACTGGGACTTGCTACTAAAATGGGCCCTGCAAGCAAATTCCTCCATTTTTTCCACCCTGAAAGAACCAAGATAGATGAAAACTTATATAATGATCCAATCTGGATCATTGGTGATTGCCCGATTATGAAAAGAGATATTGAAACAAGAAATTCAATATGATTAGAATTGAGGACATTCCTTGAAGTGAAAGAGGTAAAGAGGCTCTCATTGCTACCAAATAACCTTTGAGAGGATATGATCAAGGAAATATGGGAGGTGCTCTTAAGACACCCATATTTGAGTATCATAACTAGAAGACAACTTTTGAGGAGGCTGTCTAAGCCTTACAAGAATATAAGACAAGAGATCAATTATCCTAATATATTTAGAATTGATGGTTCAACTAAACATTATTTAACAATAAAAGAGATGCTTGTGAAGATTCATTGTAATGTCCCCCATCTTAAACGAGGAACATTACTTGCGGAAATACACATAAATTCAAAATATTTCTGCTAATTAAATTTTTGTAGCTTACTAGCTACGAATTATACACATATTTAACCATTTTTCGATACATGTAATGATATGTAGCTACAACATGTTGAAATGAAATGAATTCAACAAATAAAATCATCTACAAAAACATATAAATCATTTCTAGTCACAGAGTAAAATGCATAGTAGTTAAACTCATAAGAGTAACACGGAATATATAAAAAAAAACTTATCTTTGAAAACAATTGGCAACTAAATGCTTGGGACAAACGTTCCACCCAACCATAGACTTGTTGTTCTACATATCAACTATAAGTCACCCTCGAGTAGGGGTTGGGAATCCAAAAAAGAGGGTGTCTCTCACAATCCAATCACAACTCAGATATCCCACAACCCACTCGCATCCTCCTACAACTATCCTAAATTTCCTCCAGCTCTCTTCCTCTTGACCTGCCCAACGCAAGGAATATACCCCTTGATTTTTTTTATTCCATTGGGAATCCCATTCATTTATCATGGTATATCTGGCATAGGTAACCGAGAATCTCACTACTAGGAGCTCTAGGGAACTCACCGCTAGGAAAAATACTAGGAAACAACATCAACGACTTGTTGTTACTATGCAAATCACACATGAGTTCACTCTTCAAACCTGAAAACCTAGTTCTTATACCAGCCGAACAACTTTCTTATTCATACTTTAGCTCCAAAAACTCTATAAATTCGCCCAACCTTCTTTCTCCAGTATTATTCTTCCTTGTTCTTTGCGTGTTGTTCATGCAAAAACATGACTGTAAAAACTGCCCTCTTTGGCCCTATGAATTTCCTTTCCCCCGAGATACTTGAATGCTCACTCTGCCCAATTTTGATTGTACTTCAGCCTCATTCTCCCCAATACCTATGGGATGTGACTTTCTACACCGACCCTCTTACATGAGTTTAATGATTGGGCTCTCATACACTCAACCAGAAAATAGAAGGTTGTCCCAAATGATAATAAAATTCAGAAAGTTGGGTTGAATTAATACCCACAATTAATTTCCCCTTGGACCCCTCTTAGAGACTCCTCTCTCTTGTGGAAAAATCAACCCCCATCTCTATCCATGTCCCCCAACAACTGGTATCACAATTTATTTATTTAAAAATAGAAATGCAATTCGCATATTACATCACTTGCCCATAGCCACATTTCATATCTACATTATGCATTAATTAAAATGGGGATTATATCATGGATGTTACACTCCCCCCTCCCCTACAATTTTTCACCATCCTCAATGCATATCACAAATCCGAAACACATATACAATTTATATTGCAATATTCAAAAAAGAAAGAAAAATTCTGCAATTTTTACCCTCCAACAACAATCCCAACCAAAATCTCTTGTTTCCTCTCAACCTGATGACCCAAGGAATGTGCCCCCTTCTTTTCCCTCAATCCATCGAGATGCACCATTCACTTATTAGGGTTGTCAACGCAAGTGAATAGGAACTCTAAGATGGGTTCTGGAATGCTAGTTGCCCAAAGTGGATTCTTGCATTCGATTTCCTTCAAAATTGAAAAAAATTTGCAAGTATTCCTCCTGCATAGTTTCTTCATGCTCCCATGTTGTGTCTTCAGGACCATTATAGGTCCATTGAACCTTTACCATCCCTATAGCTTTGTTCTTAAGCACTTTAAATTTTGGGTTCAAAATGCACTTGATCCACCCGAAAGTCTCCTTCATGTTCCACTTGGATCACAAACCAATCAATTATGTGGTTAGGGTCAGGCACATATTTCTTTAATAATGACACATGAAACACATTATGCACTCTCATGGATGCAGAAAATGCTAGGATGTATGAAATTGGCCTTATATTCTTTAATATTTCAAAAGGTACACAATATATTGCTGCCAACTTTAGGCAACAACCCAATCGTAGTGAAATTCTCTTTGCTTTCAATTTCAAAAATACATGATTGTCCACTTCAAAATCTCTAAAAACTTTGTTCTTGTCTACATAACTTTTTTGCCTATCCTGGGCAACCTTTAATTTTTTTTTGATTTTCACCATCTTCTCTTCCATTTCCTTCAATAAATTTGGCCCAATGACAACTCTGTCTGCTAGATTTTACCAACTCATTGGTGTGTTACACTTCCTACCATACAATGCTTCAAACATGTTCATTTTTAATGAGGTATGATACCCATTATGGTAGAAAAATTCAACTAAGTGGATATAATCTTCCCACTTGGATGGGTCCATCACATACATTTTGAGCATATCTTCAATGATTCTATTGGTCCTCTATGTTTTCCCATCAGATTATGGGTGATACGTTGTACTAAGATTAATATTTTTCCCAAAACCATTGAACAAACCCTTCCAAAATTTGGAAGTAAATTTTGGGTCTCCTTCTAAAACTATTTCCTTAGGCACTCCATGTAACCTGACAACTTACTTGATGTATATATTTGCAATGTTTGTTTCCTAATAACTTACCATGTTGCTTCACTGTCCTTGGAAGCTTGATAATAAAATCCATCGTAACAACTTCCCACTTCCATTCTAGAATGGAAAATAACTGTAACATCCTATCTAGATGCATGTTCTACGTTTTCACCTTTTAGCACTATAGACACCTCACTATATAATTATCCACTTCTTTCTTGATTCTGGGAAAAAGTATTGGCTCCTCATTGCTGCAATAAATTTATGATATACTGAGTGTCCAAAGTGTGGAACATTGTGCATTTGTCTTATCGCTACATTTTTCATCTCACTAGAGTTTGGCACATACGCCTTGCCTCAGTATACAAGAAATCCATTTTCCCATAGCTTGAAATATTTAATTTTTTGTTGTGAAATGCCTTGTTGTAATGCTTCTTTTATCCATAGGTAGCATTGATCTGTATTTATTGCTTCAATTATTCTATCTCTTAAATCTATTTTGCACATGTTGATGTGCACCACATGCATCTCATGTGCCCTTCTGTTGAGTGCATCAACTACCTGATTTTATTTTCCTTTGATGTGTTTAATTTTGAAGTCATACTCACTCAGAAATTCAAGCCATCTAGTTTGTCTAACATTTAATGTCGGATATCCAAACAAATGTTTTAGACCACAATAGTTTGTCCTTAGCTCAAATCTTCTCCCCATGAGGTAGTTTCTCCACATCTTTAGCACATGAACAATGGTTGCTAACTCCAGGTCATGGGTAGTATAATTTATTTCATGCTCTCTCAATTTCCTAGATTCATAGCATACCACATAATCTTTTTGAGTGAGGACCCCACCAAACCTCTCTTTGCATGCATCCTTACATACGACAAAGTCTTCATCCGAATATTCAATATTCAATATTGACACACTAGTTAAAATATCTTTCAACTATTGAAATTTGTCTTCACATTCGGGAGTCCATGTAAATTTCACTCTCTTCTTCTACAAAGAAGTGATGGGGATTGAAATTTTTGAAAATCCCCTTATGAATATTCGGTAATAACCTGCAAGACCCATGAAATATATTACCTCTATCACATTTCTTGGCACTAGCCATCCTTTCATGGCCTCTATGTTATTTGGATCAACTGTTATCCCATCGGCTCAAATAATATGCCCCAAGTAGTGAATCATCTTTTGATAGAAGATACACTTAATTATCTTGGCATACAACTTATGCTATGTCAAAACTTGCAACACCATTTTTAAATGTTGCTCATGCTCCTCTTTTGTCTTTGAGTAGATGATCATGTCATCTAGGAACACAATTAAAAACTTGTCCACGTATTCCCGGAAAACTCCATTCATCAAACACATGAAAACAATTGGGGCACTTGATAGTCCAAATGGAACTATCATAAATTCATAACGCACATATCTCATTTTGAACATTGTATTTCTAATATATTCTTCTTTTATCCTCACTTGGTGATAACTTGATCTCAAGTCAATCTTGGAAAATATTCTTGCAACTTTCAACTGATCAAATAAAGCATCAACCCTTGGAAAAGGGTATTTGTTCTTTATGGTGACTTTATTCAGCTATCTAAAGTTAATACATAGCCTTAAGGTACCATATTATTCTTCAAAAAAATCATTGGGGCTCCCCAATGTGACATAGTTGGGCGTATATACCCCTTCTTCAAAATTTCTTCAAGTTGCATCTGCAACTCCTTCAATTCAGGTGTGTGAATTATGTAAGGTGTCTTGGACACTGGGGAAGATCCTAGTACCAAATCAATAGACAAATTGATGTCTCTCTTTGGTGGAAGTCCTGGGATTTCCCAAAAAACATTCTCAAAATCCCTCAAGACTGGATGGTCTTCAATACTTAACATTTTGTCTCTAGTTGCCTCTTCCATATGGGATGCAAACATTTGACAACTTTCTTTAAACTCTTTTTCAATTGCATAGCTTAAATTTCTCCAACAACTATAGCTCTCGGAATTCCTTGAACTTTTCCTTGTTTCCCCTCTTCATCAAGACAAATGATTATCTTCTGGTAACAATCTAGGATAACATGGTGTTTTTCCAACCAATCCATGTAAACTAGACAATCATATGAACCTAATGGTATGATGTTCACATCTACCTTTGTGTTGAACCCATTCATGTCCATTGGGAAATCTTTAACTTTTTCACTGATTTTCCTCTTATCCCTTGTGGCCAACTGAACTAACTTATATTTCTCATGCTTACTTCTTTGTAAGTGAAATATTTCAACAATGTTAGAGTTTATGTAACTATGGATAGCTCCAAAATCAATTAAAATTTCTATGGCTCGTTGGTTATCAATCTCACCTTCCACTTCAATCATGGGGGATTGATAATCTGATTGCTTATTGTCCAAGGATGCATAAATCCTTGGAGTGTTTCCTTCCATGTCTTCAACTATTTCATCCTCCTGATCATTGCGGACAATCCTCATTCTTTCACCTTTGTGAGGGAAATCCCTATATAAGTTATTTCCCTCACATCCCCAACATTGTATAGGATGCTTCCTTGGCATTTTCCCAAATGAATATGCCATTCTGGGCTCATATTTGTTTGATTGTCCTTGCAAATTTTCTTGTGATATGTTCTTGAAAAAGGGTGGCTTAAAACCTTTCTTCCTTTGATACCCATTTCCTTTCATCTTGTCATTCCAAGCTCTTTGGAAAATTGGCCTTCCTCTGTTGTGTTCATAAATATGCTTTTCTCTCCTTATGTATTCCTCCAAAGTCTTAGGGTTATCATAGTGTATATTGTCACTATAGAAGGAGGGTAACCCACTCATAAACCTTTGGATTTTTACCTTCTCATCATTTATGAAGCGCACATACTTCATCAACTCAAAGAACCTCTTCTCATATTCATCTATTGTCATGCTTCCCAATTTGAGTTCAAATAACTCTTTTATATTTCTTTCATAGTAATGCTAAGACAAATATTTCTCTTGGAAATATCCTTTGAACTTCCCCCATGAGACCTTCCTCTCATCAAGGTATTTGGCTTTCCTAAGTTGATCCCACCACATAGTTTCCTTTCCTTGCAAGTGGTAGGTTGCAATTCTTGTTTCTACGCTGGAGGGATAATCATGTAGCTAGAAATATTTCTTCATTTCCAATAGCCAGGCCTTGGCCTCTTCTCCCTTCATGTGCTCACCATTTAAATTTGGTGGCTTGATTTTCTTGAGTTCACCTTGCAAGATGTCTTCCGCAGGCCTTCTCCTTTTCGTCCTGACGTGAGAAACACTTGGGCTGCTCCCTGGCCCTGAACTTGCATGAGATCTCTTGATGGATTTACTTAGAGAATGATGGTGCCTGCTCCTACTTCTTGACTACCTATCATTCCCATGATAATCCTTTATGCTATGGGATTTGGATGTTTCCACTTGTTGGGAACTAGTGGCTTGCTTTAAACTAGAGTCTTTGTTGACTTCTTTATGCAACATATTCAGACTCTATAACATCTCCTCGTGAGCCCTCATAATCTTCTCATTATCTTCGCTATAGCTCCACACTTACCTTTGCAGGCTCCTCATAGTCACAACTTGGTCTACAGGATCCTCTCTTCCTCTTCTTCCATTGGATTTTGTCTCAACATTTCCCAAGCTGCCATACAACCTTCAGAATTCTTATTCACAGCCAAAATACCTATGGGCATCCTCCATGACTGTGGTTCTCATATATGAACCAATCTACCCTCTTGAACCTCTAATTCTGCAAGAAAATGTGCATGTAGTAGAAAAAACATACATACACATTTTTGGAAAAAATAAACATAATTTTTGTGCTCTTTAAGCCACAAGTCATCTTATTTTGAGTTGACTATAAAATATACTTATTATATCAAAATTTTGGGTGCATGATTGGATTCGTCTCTCTAAGATATTTCCATCGACTACTCGTTTTCTCAAAACTGATCTCGAAGTAGAAAGGTATGGATCTTCAAAATTCCTTGGACCTTTTCACATGACGATGTCATCTTGTCCACATGGCCTCCATGTGGAACCACCCCACATATGATAACTGACATCACTGGTCGACTGACATCCATGTGGACCAATCCAACACTTGTTGGTAGATGTGCCTTGCGATCAACCCATCAAACACAAGCCTCTGATATCCCTAGCCCGCAACCCTGTTGGGTTCAACTTCATGCGTGGGAAATCTTCCATGAGGTGATCAATTCTCCATTCTCCTTTGTCTCCCCGTGATTCACATCTTCACAAGGCTTACATACAATCTCCTTCTCACAACATTGCGACCCACAACTTCGCAAGGCTTGCAAAAAATATCCTTCCTGCAACACTGTAGTCG
>JASDQU010099880.1:784169-802110 GCA_032191745.1 Picea mariana | reverse complement strand
GAAAGAAATGTACAGAGACTGTAAAAATACAGAGTGAAAGACTCGCTAGAATGGTGGCAACTTATCTCTAAGAAGAGATGTGACGGCTACTCGCATTCATAAGAAGATCGATACAATGAGGATCTGAAAGCCTTTTTACAATAAAAGGGAATACCAAAAACCCTAGACATCCAAAAACCTAACCCTAGGAGATGAAGCGCCAAAAGTCATGTGGGCCCCATTTGGGTAAGTTAGTACATTAACTTCTTGGGTTCGTAACTTTTGCATACGATCTCCGTTTTAGGCATATGATAGCTCGTTGGAAAGCTATCGTCGAGGAGATTCATTTTGGGGGCTCAATTATGCCTTCAACTATCATTGAGAACCTCAATCTCTAAAAACCTTCATTTGGGCCCTCAAAATGGCCTCGGAAGTTAAAAACTGCTAAAAATAGTAAATTGCCAAATTTGCTAGAAAACTGTTTTGAGCCAGTCGGAAAAGGTGGGTGGCCATCGATATCCACCTGGATCAATACTTCCTCTCCAGGCTTGATAATAAAGGTGAGAATATTCATGTTGATGAAAATTTTCCGAATGAAAATTTATTTGCTATATCTACTAATTCACCATGGTTCACACACATAGCTAATTATCTTACTACAAGAAAAATGCCACCTCATTTATCACCCAAGGAAAAGAGAGGGATTATCAAAATGAGTGCTCCATACTCCTGGATTAAAGGGGATCTGTTTTACATTGGTCTTGACATAATTATTCTCATATGTGTGAGAGAAGACGATATGTTTGACATCCTAAAAGCATGCCACGATGAACCTTGCGGGGGGGAGTTTGCAGATAGAAGGATAGCTTACAAGATCCTCCATTGAAACTACTTTTGTCCTACTCTCTTTTAGATGTCAAGAAGTATGTCCGAGGATGTGACAGTTTCCAAAGGATGGGTCGTCCAGTTTAAGTAGATGAGATGTCACTTTAGCCTCAAGTCCTTATAGGACCTTTTGAAAAATGGGCCTTGGACTTCGTAGGGCCGATAAAACCTCCATTCAAGAGTAGGAAGTACATTTTAGTTTGCACCGATTATGTTACGAAATGGGTGGAAGAAAAGGATTTATTCAGAGCAACAAAAAAATCAGTAGTGAATTTCCTATTTGAAGATATTTTTACTCGTTTTGGGGTACCTAGATAAATTGTTACTGGCTATGGGACTCAATTTACATCTAAGTTGGTACATGCAATTAATCAAAAGTATCTCATTAAGCACAAGAAATATTTCCCATATCACCCACATGCCAATGGGTAGGTGGAGTCGACAAATGAGGTTTTGGAAGGAATTATGACAAAGAATGTCCAACTACACAATAAGGATTGGATAGATAGACTTCTCGAAGCCTTATCGGATTACAAGACAACATGGAGGAGTACTTCTAGTTTTTCCCCATATGAGTTAGCATATGGGAAACAATTTCTTCTTCCAATAGAATTTCAGATCAAAACATTCTGAATGACAACATAATTGGGGATGGACCTGATCGAGGCATAGAAGGAAATAATTGTTCAAATAAATGAGTTGGACGAAATGCATTAGGAAGCTTTCCAACACATTGATCTCATCCAATAGAAAAGGGAAAAGTGCCATGAAATATTCATTAAGAAAAAATAGTTAAAGGCAGGTGACTGGGCACTTTTGTTCGACTCCAGATTCAAGGACTTCAAGGGGAAGTTTAACACATGTTGGATTGACTCCTACRATATTGAAGCTATCWTYGATAATAGATATGTTAAGGTTCAAACTATAGATGATGAGAAGGTCTCCTTCTTGGTTAATGGGCACATGCTCAAGTTATATCAAAAGCCCAAATATAAGAGGGATTTTTTCAAAGACATCATGGAGCAAGTTGAATTGTGGATGGTAGGTGATGGAGTTTCCACACAACCTTCCTCTTCTTAGTTCTCCCATTCTCAATAAAACAAAAAATAAATAATAAAAAAACAAGCAATAAAAAGTAAAGAGAAAATAATGCTCAATTGTGAAAACCTGGAATTCCAGCGCAGCTGGGCCGAAACCTTACTTGAAAACCAGGCTTCTTGCTGGTAAGGTTCCCAAATAAAATTGTATCTTGTGATGGTTGATTTTTCAAATTATTCAATCATTTTATGGTTCTCATGTTGGATGATGGGGGATTCATTAAGGCCCTCCTTCCAATAATCTCGGCCCATCAACTTCAACTCCTTATTTGGGCTCTGAGGTAATAGATTATGACAATGCCTTGGGATTTGTATCCCTTAATGAAAAATTCTCTCACTGGAAGCAGTGGCAATGAATCAATGCTGCTTGAATGATAGATCCTGCAAGTTACTTGACTTCAACACATCCATTCGTAATTGACAGGATGCATTGGAGTACCTTGATTCTCATTGACATTATTGGTGAGAAATCTCATGTTAGTTAATGACATTAATTAATGGACGGTAATCCAACAATTCCCTTCCATGTTCAACTTTAGGAAATTGATTCACATGGAAAGGAATGTACAAAAGTGGGTAAGGAAGAAATTTTTGTAACAATTCAACCAGAGCAAGCCTGCAACATCCAGTCTTCAAATTTTTGTATCAGTGTTCATGTTCCTATTCTTGTTCTTGTTCTCATTCTTGATCCAGTAACATTTTCATTGCAAGAGTTATTCATATAGAATGGTTCTAATCCTTACATATGCTATATCATTTCTGGTGATTGATGAAGGACATAAGATCTCCATTCTAGCACAGGTACAATATGAAACCATGAGTACACCATGGATTGCTACCAGAATTGTATACAAATCTACATTTTCCGATAAGCAGTCCATGATACAAAGTTTGCTTCGACAATCCAATCTAGAACAACTCCTTGCACTAGAATGCATAACTCAAAACTTTGATAAAAGGTTTGGTTCAACAAAGTTGATTCAATCAAACAATACAATAATTCAATGTAATCGAAGCTTGGGTAAGTTATTAAAGGTTTATTTATTCATTAAATTTGGAAATTTTTAATACTATGGAAACCTTTGAATATAATTGCACCAACTATGAACCTATCACCCTGAATCATCACACATGCATCGAATCAACCACCTTTCCATTACTCAATTTGGAATCATTGCATAATCCTCCACCGTTGGATGTGTGAATCACCATCATTTCAAAACCTGCTACACCGATCATTACTCTACGTGAATGGTTAAATTGGTTTATGATGATTAAATTGTCATGATCACGAATCCCCATCAAATCTCATTTCGAACTCACTGCCATTGTATCATGAAATTCCCTCTTCCTATAGGTTGATTTGAATACCATCAACAAACCCTACATCTCTTGTTGTGAGAAAGGATAAAGAGTGCACTTAGAATTGAACTAAATGGGGACGAGCTATTATAAACCTATCCAAAATGTGGGAAGAGAATAGAGAAGACATGTTGGCTACCTTTCTTCCTGAAGTACAACAGGCACAAGTCATAAGTTACCAGGGCGTTCAAATTAGGGTTTGGTGGAAGCAAGGTAGTCATTGGAGATTTGGAGCTCACGGTCTCAGAAGACTATTGTGTAGGCAATAGAGCTCCCTCAGGACGACGAATGATGGTTCAAGAGTAGGCATATAGAGAAATCGAGTTGGGATATGTTCCTGAAGCCAACTAGAATGAAGACAGAGTGGTCTAAAGGGACAATGCAATATTTGTTGAAAAGGAGATATTGAAAACTATTGATCATGCTACAAAAGTATATTACATGTGAGGGCCATTTCAGCCTCACGTTCCTTTACCATATTAGGATCTTGTTGTATTTTAAGGGACAAAGGCTTAATCTGACCTACTTTTTATGGAAGTCGTTGACCAAGATGGTAGCCACGACATGAACAAAGGTCTACACCAAAATTATGGAGTGAGACATGCATCATCACGACCTTGTCAAGCTATTAGTTTTGGAGGAGCTTAGGAATAAAAATGACACTTGGGAGGATTTCATAGCCCATAACCAGTTTGGGGAAGCTCAAGGGGAAGAAACGGAACCTAAGCCTGAGGGAGTAGGGAATGAGCTTGAAGGGGATGAAGAGAATTTTGAGGAGGCCAAACAAGAACATAAAGAAGTCGAGGAACCTAAGGAAGCAAAAATGGAATCGGGTACGAATGAAGCCAACCCTGAGTTTGAGGAAGGGGATGAAGAATTCCAGGTTATCTTGAACTTAAAGAAGCTAAGAGCATCGAGACAAAAGGGATTTTCGGTTACACCTACTCCACCAAGGATGACAAGGAGTCGAGCCACCCGACTCACTAGAGAATCAAGTCAACCTCAGGAAACAACAAAGAAAGGGGTAATACTCGAAACCCCTCCTAAGAAAAAGTGTTCAAAGACTCTTGGGGAAACAATGGTTGTATGCGAGTAGTTTGAAGAACACAATGAATTGCACGGTGACCTTGAGATCATGAAAATTGTTGAGGAGATCCAATCATGTAGTTTACCCACAAATGAAATCCTAGGGGAAAAGCTGACAAAGGAATTAATTCGTGTTGACAACTTAGCAGGAAAGGACAAGAGGATTGGTAGACTAAAGAGAAAAATCAGGGAAATGATATTTGTATATGAGTTCATTAAAAGTAAAAATATACTGTTGAAAAATTCTAGTGTCAGATTCCAAGAAGAATTTTCCCAATTAAAGAAGGAAAACAAGAGTTTACTAAAGAAGGCCTAATGATGGTATAGGCAAGCCAAGAAGCTTCTCCTGTAGAATCAAAGGCTCAAATCCAGACTTGAAGGATTGGAGCCAAAGTATTCTAAGCTCAATGTATTTTCTCATGTGGCCATCCAGGCCTAACACGAGACTTATTGAAATATCGACAATTTTGGAAATTGTTTTTGAAGGGTGACTGAAGGTCCAATTTTGCATGAGGACATGTAACTTCTCAGGCATGGGGGAGATGTAGCGTCCTTGTTTTTGATGTGTTTTGGTATAGTCTACAGGACCTTATCTTACTATTTACCTTGCCATTTTCCATCCTATTACCCTACAATGACATATCTTTTACCATTTTCGTTCAAAACACATTTTTGATTCAAAGGTAATTATCTTAGCCTAAGTATTTCATTTTTTCCTTGTTTAATGAATGAAATGTGTTAATTACTTGAGCTGATGAAATTATTGGAACATTTCTGTAGTTTGTTGAACAGGTCATGTAATTGCCTCTACAGTTGAGATATCTGCCACTCGTTCTAGCTAATTTGAAGATATGGGTTCTATAGAGAATCACATACACATGGGCATCCACTATCCAATTTTTCCAACACTACAACAACAAAGGTGGTATTTTTGTTCAACATTCTAACTGATCCATATAGTGCAAATGAGTTTGTTGCAATTTCATCTCTTCAGTCATGAAATCATAACGAAATGACTTGTTATGAGAATTTGTTGTCCGAAGCTAAAGTTGTAATGTCTCGACTATGTTTAGTGGATTGCATAGGATTGGAAGTTTAAGGGTTGTTAGTATTTAATTTGAATATCATTGTATAAATATCATAGGATATCATGCCCAAACATATGGATTGATAGGTTGATAAAAATATTAAGCAGAAACAGATTGAACTATGTTCAACATATATCTATGTACTCTGTTAATTATGGAATATAAAGATTGGTGCATATGCATTTTTTGTTGCATTCATGGGATTATAAGTGTTAGCAAACATATTTCTGAGAGAAGGAAAGGCCCCCTTCATCTCAGAAGTAGCACCCTAGTTGTTTTGTTTACTTTGGTACATTAGGATTAATTATAATTTTGTTATTGGTAATCGATTCATTCAGTTCAATTCCTGTAGACAGTTTGATGGAACTCAACAGTGAGGATTAATTAATTAATGTTGCAGTATTATTTCATGCTTGTAGTCCAGCTAATTCCCGTGAGAACAAGAGTTCATGCTTGATCATTTGATGGTTTAATTGGTAATTCTCTAGGCAATGATTTTCAAGAGCTGCAGATTGATGCAATCAATGATTGCCATTTTTTTTACTGATCAACAACTACCCATGAAATATGTACGTTGATCACATGCATTAGATTTTGATTTTGTTTCTTTTGTTTCAAGTTAATGGTTGGAAATATGACTAATAGAGTGGATCCAATAGAGTATTGTTGGGTATAAAAATCTATATCCAACTTGCAATTTGACCTTAGAATGTCCACTGTCATATGAGCAACTAGATTGAATTTATTTCATATTTTATTGGAATTGTGTGTCTCTAAGATTTGTTCTGCATATATTTTTCCTGGTGCTTCGTAAGTATACAAACCTGGCTTGATAATTAATGTACTAAATTGTTATTATATAATGCGCCCAATAGGTTACTAAGCATGTGGTTTTGAAGATGTACTCTTTCAATATATCTTAGGAGGGATGATACAAGGATTCACATTTAACACTAGTATTATAAAAATGAAATGCATAACTAGGATCACATTTGGTAAGAGCTATGGAACTACTTCAATGAAGATGTATATAATGGTAAGGTTGAAGGAAATCAATTCTTAGAATAGATGCTAACAAAAATGAAAAAATTGATGTAAAATTAGAAGACACACTCTATCAAAGTGTGTTTTCTTTGTTCAACCTAACTAAAATCTTAAAAAAGGGGAATGCAATGACCCTCTAGATCATTATTCAAAGGAGAAATATAAGGCATAGATTATGAAGCACAGGCTCTCATGGCAGTCTCTGCGGTAAGCTCTGTATAGTGGAAGCAGTTTGCAGGTATGAGGCTTATCGTTTTCTGTGAACATAGGTTGGTATCACTTTTTTAAGGTAGGTATTATTGTTAGTGAACACCGAAGAGAAGGAAGTCGTGGTTATCCTTCTAGCTTAAAGCCAACAGTCACCTCATCCTTTTCCCCTGTTTCCCACTCTTGTTTTTTTATCTCTAACGGGGCGCTCTGGGTACTGGGTAGTAATTTGTCTTACTCTCTGAAGCTTCTGAGCATCCAAGTGTCTTCCATTATGGATTCTGATGTCAATGCACTCATTAGAGCGGTTGACAAAGTGCATTGGGAGGAGGAGGCATATTACTCGTCGGTAGATGAGCATTTATTAGTCAATAATCTACATGACCACCCTGGGGCTCATACTATCACCAACATGAAGAGGGGAGATCCTATTTTATTCTCCCAGACTACTTGTGGCATCCAAAATAGCTCTTTTCTCCCTTCTAGTTCTAGGTTAGAAACTGCAAAGCAGGTTTCTGTGGGTCCTCCGGCTAAAAACCAAGGGCATAATGTACAGGGTTCTCACAAGCCTCTCTCGGTGAATGATAGGACTGAGGATTTAAAGGGTGTTGTATACCAGAACATAAGAATTTTTCCGAGGATTGGTCCTCCCTCTCGTTACACTAAAGTGTGGAAGCCAAAGAAGACAAAGCGCAGACTAGTCCTTGGTATGGACATAGGCCTGGAGGAGTCATTCTCTCTAGTGCTCTGCACATTGGTAGGTAGAATAGCCTACAGATCTAGGTGTACTTCTTCTATGGAGGATTGGATGAATTTCACTTGGTTTCTAGTCCTGGGTTACTGTCTAGAGGTATTTTACCTACTGAATGGTTGGCTTGGCTTTATGTTCAAAAGTCCTGAAGATACAGAGTGTATCCTGAACACTTTTTTGAGTTATGACGGAGGAAGTATAATGCTTAAGCGATGGTGCTTAAGCTTCAACCCCTCATCTGAATAATTTATCTTCAAACATGTTTGGGTTCTTCTTCTGAGTTTCCCCCTACATCTATGGAACAAGAAAGTGTTGGAAGCTATGGGGAAATCCTTAGGACGATTTCTAAAATTTGTTGATTCTAACATCCTCTATCCAAACAAGAAAATGGAAAAAATTCTCGTAGAAATTGACATTCATGGGGGTATCTATGATTACCTGGAGATTGAATGGTAAGGCTTTCTTTTCATTCAGATTTTGGACTATCTGGGTTTGTCGTTTTGATGCCCCCTTTGTCGGAAGACTGGTCACCTTCGAAGGGAATGTACTCAAGTCTTCGGTTCCCTATTAGATGAGGAGACTATTGAGGATACTCCAGCTCTTACTGTGACTCCTTTGGAGGAGCATGAACCTTCTACAATCTTCCAAGTTGTAGATGATTCCAATGGTTCCCCTTCAGATGATTTTTCTTTCATAAGTAAGTTAAGACTCTTTTGTCCAAATTTTTTTCCGTCCTTGTCTCTATGGGAGCTTCAACACTTGAACCCCTCCCTTACGTCTCCTTTTCCATCTTGCTTTAGAGCGTCCTCTGTCACATCCCATTTACCCCCTCATCTNAGTGTCTGACTCTCTTCCTTATGCGAAAGACCCCTACGCCAAAAATCCACCTAACCTCATCCCGGGCACCCACTCAAGGGCTTCTCCTACTGTTTTTCCTCCTAAACCCCTTTTTAAAGAAGTGACAGACTCTTTTCCTATAAAAAAAGGGTCCCAACAATGAACTGCTATCAAATCCACCCCTGGACACTCTCTCTTTGGTCTCCCCGACTGCCCCTGGATATATTGAGTCTGATCTAAGTGACAGTTCTATAGACGTTCTTTTAGCAGACATGGTTTCTTCTGGTCACCACCTAAATAGTCCTCTTCCACTTCCTACCTTTTCGGGTGCATCTTCGGTGGCCTGCAAGGTTAACAAGGTTTCATTCTCTGATCGTCAAGGGTTACCTAGCTCTTCTAATGTCGACCCTGCTTGGTCCAGAGGTTTGGGGTTTGAGGTTTCCCATTTAAAAACTCGTAGTGCTCGAAAGAAGGCGGGAGCCACTACAATACCACAGCCTTCTCCATCCACTTCATCCGACATTGGGGCACTTAGAGGTTTAAAATCCCTTTCCAGGACTAAGAAATGATATTGTTTCCCTCAATATCGGAGGGGTGGGAGGCCCCCTGAAACAAAACTCCCTGAGAATATTGTTGAGTACTATATCCCCTAGTGTTATTTTACTTCAGGAAACATTGGTTTCGACGGAGAAAGCACAATTTTTCATCCATAAGTTTAAACCAGATTGGCGGTCATGCGTTGTGAGTGTAGTGGGGACATCTGGAGGGCTTTTTGCCTCTTGGGATTCAGATATTTTCTCTTCTGAACATTTTCTAAGCACGAGTGGTATACTCTTGACAGGTTATACAACTGAAGATAAAAAAGAGCTCACGTTTCTGAATGTCTATGGACCATGCCAAAATAGAAAGGATTTCTAGGAATCGGTGGAGGTAGCAGGGTTGTTAAGTAAAAAAATCTTATTCTGGCAGGAGATTTAAATCTCACTACTTCATCTTCGGAGACATGGGGGCAGAAGGCTACAAGTGATCCACTATCAGTTTACTTTAAATCACTTTTTCAAAGGCATTCTCTCATAGATGTGATCCCTAACAAGCCTCTGCCAACCTGGAAAAATGGTCGAGCTGGTGCCGAAAGTATCTCAAAGAGGTTGGATAGGTTCTATATTGCGGAGGAGCTCCTTATCTCTTCACAAAAGTATAGGTCATGGGTACAACTCCCCTTCATTTCAGATCATGATCCGATCTATTTAGAACTTGGTCAGGGATTTCAAAAGGTTTCTTTCCCCTACAAATTCAATTCAGGATGGATTGCATAAGAAGGTTTCGCCAATGTGGTAGAGAACATTTGGTAGGACTCTGAATTGTTGAGAATCCAAGATGCTTAATTGAGACTTGTGGAAAAGCTCACAAAGCTAAAGAGATATGTAAAATTATGGGCAAAGAACAAACACATAAGAGACACTAGTGATCTTCGAGAGATAGATGAGGCTCTGGCAGTTAAATATGATCAGATGTTTAATGGAAATTCAAATGGTCATTGTGACCCATCAGTGATAAATTTGGAAAAGGCTAGAAATAGACTACTTCTAGCAGATGAGGAACAATGGCGTCAGAAAAGTTGAGCAATATGGATAAAGAGCGACGACAAGAAGACAAAATTTTTCCATAATTTCGCAAGCTATAGACGTAATAAAAAATTTATTTGGGAGGTTCAAGATGATTTTGGATCGACCTACACGGGACAGAAAGAAATAGAGGAAGATTCAAAGTATTTTAAATCTTTCTACCATGATGTTGGTCATACTTCAATCATAAGTCAATTAAACATGGTCAGACTCTTCGAGGCTTTTGTTAGTGAGGAAGATAAAAAATCAATGGAACAATCTGTTACAAAGGAGGAACTATTATGCATTTTGAAAGCATTTGCAAAAGACAAGAGCCCTAGTCCAGATGGCTTGACATCAAAGTTATTCCTCTCTTTCTTTGATCTGGTTGGCCAAGACCTTTTAGACTACGTGGAGGACTCAAGGATCAAGGGGAAGGTGAAAAATGTGATAAATTCTACTTTCATCTCTTTGATACCAAAAGGCAATAAACCATTAGGCTTTATGGATTACAGACCGATAGCTCTTTGCAATTTGTGCTATAAACTCATTGCAAAGGTGATCGCCAATAGATTAAGACCGATTCTGTCAAAAGCTTTATCAATGGAGCAATTGGGCTTCCTCAAAGGTAGACAAATCCTAGATGCCATCGGGACGACTCTAGAATGTTTACATAGCATCAAAAACAAGAAGTTGCAGTCAATTATCCTGAAACTAGACTTGAAAAAAGCCTATGATTGCGACGGCTGGGACTATCTTCGATTACTACTATTAAAGTGTGGTTTTGGTCTCCAAACCACGAACTGGATAATGGTGTGTGTATCTTCCACAAACTATGTTGTATTAATAAATGGTGAACCCACAAATTTTTTTAGCTGCAAAAAAGGTCTCCGTCAGGGATGTCCATTGTCACCCCTCCTTTTCATCTTGATGATGGAAGGTCTCAGTCTAGCACTAAACAAAGAAAAAGACGAAGGTTCTCTCTCAGGTATAAACGTCTCTAGAAATATTAATATACTTATGCTCCTCTTTGTAGACGACATTCTGATTCTATCAAAAGCTTCGCTATCCGAATGGAAGATTATTCGGGGCATTCTACAGGACTTTTGCAAGGCATCTGGGATGATTATAAACACTCAAACATCTATTATTCTCCATTCAAATGTAAATAATGATTCTCTAAAAGTCATCACGGATGTTTTTTCTTTTTCAGCAAAGATTTGGATCTTGGCTTTTACTATCTGGGTTATTTTCTTAAATTGGACAACTACAAAGCCTCGGACTGGTATTGGTTAATAGAAAAATTTGAGTCCAGGATAAACCATTGGGGAAACAAGATGTTAACTTTAGGCGGTCGTCTTGTGCTTCTTAAGGTAGTTCTTGAAACGCAACCAGTGTACTGGTTAGCTCTGGCTCATGTTCCAAATTCGATTATGAATACCATCCGTAAGATTTGTTTTAATTTTCTGTGGTCAGGTGGGAAAAAGAAGAAAAAGTTCCATCTCTGTAACTGGATGGCGGTCTCGAAGCCAAAGTCTCACGGTGGTTGGGGCTTGTGCAATATCATGTTGTTTAGTAGGACACTGGCAACAAACACGATGTGGAGAGAATTAACAAAGACAAGGATCTGGAAAAATGTTCTAAAAGATAAATATTATCCACACTTCCCAGTCTGGACCTGGCTTTGATCTGTGGATCCTCTTCGCCAAAAAGGCTCCCAAACCTGGAAAAAATTATGCAATACCTTACCTATTATTCTGCGGTGGTTGGCTTGGAAACTAGGCATAGGCCATTCTATCATTTTTGGGTAAAGACGTGATCCTGGGCATGGGACAGGGATCCTTTTTATCTGAAGTGCTTATACATAGTTTAAATATTAGAAGCATTTACTTCCTTTACCAAGAAACTTCCTAGACTTTTGGTGCTAGTATAGGAAAGAGGTGGCTTAGTAGTGAAGATCTGAATTTATTTCATAATCTTAGTGAGGAATGGAACCACTACAGAGCTCTTCTGGCAGAATCGGGTATCTCTCTTGACAACAAACCTGATGAATTGATTTGGACTGGAGGAGACAAGTTGGGTGTTATCACGTCGAAGAACATATATGTAGCCATGTCAAATTATCTTTGGGAAAAGACTCAAGAAAGTTAGCGAAAGAAGCTTTGGAAGTGGGATTGTCCCCTGAAAATAAAATTGTTCTCCTGGTTGTTAGCAGTTGATAAAGTCCTTTCATGGAAAAATCTACAAAAGCATGGTTGGCAAGGCCCGGGCATCTGCATTCTGTGTAAATTTCATGGTGAGTCCACAAAACACATTTTTCTAACTTGTATTTTCTCCAGGTCTATTTGGAGGGATCTAAAACAAGCGATGGCATTGGAGAGCGACTGGAATGGTGCTACTATTGTTGATTCCTTAAACTTATGGGCCAAAAAAAATCACATCCTACCATCGTTGTCATCTTATGCATGCTGGTACATTTGGGCGGAAAGGAACAGGGCCATCTTTGATGGAACGAGCCCTTCTATCAATTGGGTTGTCTATCTCACACGTTGTGAGATGGACCAGTGTTGGAAATCACACAAGAAAAAAAATATGCGGCTTTTAGACCCTCCAATTCCTGAAAACAAAATCTATGCTTGGTTCAATGGGGCAGCTCAACCTGTCGACAATCAGTGTGGGGCCGGGGGCATCATTAAAATAAATAATACTCATGTTTGTAGATGGACATTAAAGTGTGGAGGAGGCTCCAACACAAGGGTAGAGCTCCTGGGAGTATGGTCTACCTTAGCACTGGTTGAAAGATTCTCTATTAATGAAATCCACATCATGGGGGACTCTATGATAGTCATTGAATGGCTAAAGAAAAAAGGTGATCTCAAAGTTGCTAGCCTGGAAGCATGGAAAGAAAGAATCATCGACTTATGCACTCATTTTAGCTCCATCTCTTTTGATCATATTTTCAAGGATAAAAACTAAGAAGATGACTATCTATCAAAACTTGCTTTTCATAACGATCGAGGGAAAATCACCTATAATATTTGGGTGGAAGGCCATAAGGGCCCTACAATGTTTCTTCCGCTCTAAATTTTTCTTGAGCAATCATCAACATTATTTTCTCCTGTGCATCTATTTCTTCCTAGGATTTTTGGAAAGTATACTTATCAGATATGTAAAGTTATCCGATAAACTTTTGTGGATGTTGCATAGAGGTTTTCTGCTTTTATGAAGAATTTGAAACAATTATGTCTATAGGATCGTTGTTGTAATTTTGGTCTCAGACCTATGGAGGAACAAAAAGAGAAGTACATGTACACAGATTATATTATGCTTAATATAAATGGGAAATTTTCATTTGGAAAAAAAGATTATGAATATGAGCTCATCAAGTCATGCTAATAAAAAAATCCCAAACCTGATACTAGAAGAGATTAACATTTTACCAAAATGATCAAAGACCAAGTACATTCAAATGGGTCACTGTTGGGATGAAAGAACAATTGTGGAGGCCATAATGACCTTTTAAGAATTTGCAAATGTGTTTTCTTTCAACTGTCAAAATATAAAAGGTAATCCCAAGGAATATAGAGAACTCAAAATAGTACTTCATCACAATGCCAAATCAATATGACATAGATATTATAGAATGCACCCCAAACATAAGAAGAAAATTGGAGGGGAAATCAACAAGATGTTGGATTTAGGCATTATCTATTGGATCCAATAGAGTGATTAAGACATGTTGCCAATTGTTATAGCCAAGAAAAAGAATGAAAAACTACAAATTTGTATATACCTCCATATGTTGAACTTAGTAATAATCAAGGACCCCTTCCTTACTTTGTTTACAAATGAAATTTTCCTAGATGTAGCAAGTTATGAGGTAAAGTCCATTGCAACTATGTTTGTCACTTATTAATAAAAGATGATGTTTGTTCATTTTCAACCATAGTTGTGGCGTTAAACATGAATTTGACCATAAAAATCGACATAACTGTATTGCAAGTGAGGGAAAGAAACTTCTAATTGATCTAAGAATTTGCATGCTACATGGAATGTAGAGATGAAATATTAAAATTAGGGATAGTAATACCCAAAAGTTTAAGATGACCACCTAGACTTGTGGTTGATATTGTTTCACATATGTTTCTAGCTTTCCTATTTTGGATTTGAGTAGAGTCTATTTAACTATATTTATTTAATACATTTTTTAATAATTATATTATATAAATTATAATTATTTCATTTAGGTTATATATTACTTTAATGATTTTTTGGTAAAATGTTATATTGTAATGAGGTAGTATATGTTTCATATATAAATTTAAGGTTAAATGTTATTTGAAAGTATATAATATGAATGGTGTAGTCTTAACAATGATAATATATAATTCTGATTTTTTTTATAAATATTGTTAAAGTTAAGTTTTCTTGGTGTTGGAGTAAGATCTAAAATTATTTTTAATTGATTAAGAACTCGTCTATCTTAAACTATGATAAACTTCTATCTTAAACTATGATAAACTGTTTTATTTAAAAATAAATAAAAAATAATAAGTAATCTCCCATTTTAAGATTAAATGTTTATATTATATTATATAAATAATATAATAGACCCTTTAATTGTAAGCTATATGTATTAATGAGACCTAGTTTTAATGAGCGTCTCATCTTGTACAATTGTTTATTGTAAAAA
Source organism: Picea mariana (assembly GCA_032191745.1). Lineage (NCBI taxonomy): Eukaryota > Viridiplantae > Streptophyta > Pinopsida > Pinales > Pinaceae > Picea > Picea mariana. Next base: position 787,477 of record JASDQU010099880.1, on the reverse strand, counting down.
AAAAGTGTCCCTCCAAGAAACTTCTCATTCATTGTTCTTTCTCATTCTCAAGACATAAGATTAATTCTCTTCCTCCTTTTATACTATTTGAGTATTTTGATACATAACATTATAACACTAAAAATACATTAAACACACCACTAAAAAACACACTCCACTCTCCCTACATTACTCTTCTACATATACAAAGGATTACCTTTCATATGTTATCGTGTTGTGCACTCTAGAGAGTCAAGCATATCTCTACTCTAATACCATGCTAGAAAAATGGAAATACCATGCTAGAAAAATGGAATATGTTATCGTGTTGTGGAGAGTCAAGCATATCTGTACTCTAATACCATGCTAGCAAAAATGGAAATACCATGTTAGAAAAAATGGAAAGAGAAACCTTTACAACCAAAATGGAGCATCCTAATCACTCAACAATATTTTACATATTTTTTCAATTTGCTTTTATCAATATTTTAATGATGAAAATATATAAATATGCTTTTATCAATATTTATTTTAATGATGAAAACATATAAATATAAAATGATATAAAAAATAATTTGCTTTTATCAATATATAAAATGTTATGAAAGTTGTGTTTGCAATTTTATTAAAAATAATTTGAACTTAGTCTTATTAACCACTAACGTCCAAGGAAACAAGAAACCCATACAATGAAAAATTAGAATATTACCAAGTAAATAAACTATCTCCATGGTTAAAGTGCATTGCAACTATATTTTATTTGTCTCCATGGTTAAAGTGCATTGCAACTATATTTGTCCATTAATCTTTATTTATTATTCTCGACTCCTAAGTTTTATTCCACTCTTGCTTTTCCTTGGAGTGTTGGAGAGAATATATTTGATTTAATAATAATAATATATTTGTATGTTAAGTAGAAGTGTATCTTTTTCTTAGTGATTAGTTGGAGAGGTTATAGATTCGATTTTTTTGATCTTTGAAGTTAAGTCCCATAATTAAAGTGGACAATTTACCCCATTTACTATCCATAAATCATGCAGAAATAAACAAAAATAAATAAATAAAACAATTCAACTCTCCAATTCTATTAATTGATATCATCTTGTCTAAATTCTACATTTAGTACTGTAACTGTTATTTCTAATTCCAATTTCAGTTCTCGGATTATTATTACTGTCGGGATGGATGATTCGCATCCCTCCAAATGTTCGGAGTACTAAAAAGTAGAGTTTTGTTGCCGGGAAATGAATGCGAAGCAAAAAAATACACTTTTCCGTTGCCGGGATTTGAACCCGGGTCGCCTGGGTGAAAACCAGGTATCCTAACTGGACTAGACGACAACGGAGATGCCATTTATATCTTGAGGTATTTATTACTAACTATAGCAACTGATAAAAAGTGGTATGTACCGTTTAGTTTCCTTTTATCTCGGTTTTTTTTCGTCTGTCATCAGATTGGTGCAGCGGAAGCGTGGTGGGCCCATAACCCACAAGTCCCACGATCGAAACCTGGCTCTGATATGAATCTCTCCATCAATGCTTCTACTTTTGGATTTGAAGACATACTTCAAACCTTATGAGTGGATGATTTATCCCTGAATCACTTTGTTTCTTGACAATTTTGGATTTGGCAAATGATCAGAGATAATGATCAAAGATTGTCGGATGGGTAAAAGTAATGAAAAGGTCCTATCGGGATTTGAACCCAGGTCGCTGGATTTAAAGTCCAGAGTGCTAACCACTACACCATAGAACCAATATATAAACACAACAATCCACAGGTCTCAGGATCGAAACCTGTCTCTGATATGAATTTCCCCATCAGATGTGGCGTCTGCTTTGGATTTGAAGAGATCTCAGGTATGTTTTTCTTTGTTGTTGGTATGTGCACATACATGGCACAACAATCCACAGGTCACAGGATTGAAAGCTGCCTCTGACATGAGTTTCCCCATCAGATGTGGCTTCTGCTTTGGATTTGAAGAGATCTCAAGTAACTTTGTGTATTTGTTGTTGGTATGTGCATATAATAAGTTTGAGCGATAATGACATCCATGTCGAACTGAACTATCTAATGTTTTATCAATATTTGATTTAATGGTAAAGATGTAAACAAATATTTACAATAAACATATACCCAATACAAAGTGTCTTAGGATATGGCTTCCCAACAAAAATTCAAATAATCTTAGGTATTGTCACATTTCCCCAAATTTTTTGTCTGAGTGCACAGAGTTACCACAATCCACAGACAATACCTGCAGGTTCTTCCTCTTCCTCTTAATTTTCAAATGTGTAGATTTCCTCGACAAAAATACTATCTTCCAAAATATAAGATGTGGCTGCTGAGATTCGAGCCCAGGTCTCCACGGCCACAACGTGGAATTCTCACCACTAAACTATAGCCACACATGAAATTGTCAAAAAATTTATTATAGTTGGCGACAACAAAAACTAAGGATTCCATTTTATCTTTCTATTGAAATATATTCATAAAAACTCTGATTTGAAATATTCCAGCTAGAATAGCTCACTTTCTTAGAACGTGTGGCTCTTAACCATAAGGTTAGAGGTTCAAGCCCTCCTTCTAGCGCTTTTATATACAAAGCAACACTATCGTAAACTACAAGTAAAATAGAAACTGTCTTACCTACCAATCTGTAGACCGTTGATCACATTTTCTTTTGTTCAACTCCATTTCCTTCTTAAGGTCGTTTTCATGAGATTCAACTCCATTTCCTTCTTAGGGTCGTTTTCGTTGGATTCGACTAATTTTTCCACCACTTGTAAGCGTGTCTCAACTTATTTCCTCTTGTATTTGCTCCAAAGTTGGTGCATGAATCCTTAGTTTCCTCCTTCCTCCCTCTTCTAGTAGAAAGAGGATTGGTTTCCATGGCCCTTGTCCAAACCCATGCAGTAAGAAATGAAGAGTGAGGAAAATGAAAATGGAAGTTTCACTGAAATCTCACAACTATCATTTTTGAATAGCATATCAATCTCCTGCATTTGGCTTTGAATAATGTAGTAATTTTTGCTATTAATGGATGTTAATCATCATCATTATAATTTCCAATACTTCTCTTTCAATTGTCATGTAGTTCTAAGTAGATGACAACTTTCTACTAATAAACACAATCAAATGGTTAATAGACTTTTCTCTAGATTGCATGTTTCATTGGTCAATTGTTGGACCTGAAGCATTAATACACATACATAAAATGGTTTGTCCCAATCTAGAGCCTTAGCATCACTGTGTTTATAAGCCTATCTTTCGACAACTCAAAGATGTCTTAACATTCTTGTATCCAAAACAAACATAGTTTCTTTCTT
>JASDQU010099880.1:706648-743447 GCA_032191745.1 Picea mariana | reverse complement strand
GATAAAAACATATTTATGAACAGAGGAGAGGAAGGCCAATTTTACAAAGAGCTTGGAATGACAAGATGAAAGGAAAGGGGGATCAAAGGTAGAAAGTTTTTAAGCCACCTTTTTTCAAGAACATATCACAATAAAATTTGCAAGGACACATAAACCAATATGAGCCCACAATGGCATATTCATTTGGGAAAATGACAAGGAAGCATCCTATACAATGTTGAGGATGCGAGGGAAATAACTTATATAGGGATTTACCTTGTTGGCATAGGATCAGACCTAGGGTTCAATGCTACAACAACGCACCAAAAAAACCCTAACTACCGACCCTTTCGGAAACACTTGCGAAGCAAATGAAGTCTCACCCGAGGTAGAGGCAGGGGTGGTTGCAAGACTCAGATGTCTGCAACCTTAGCTGGGACACAAATCTGTGAATGTAACACCTTAACAGAGCACTTAACAGTTATAATTCATCAATATTCAGTCTTAGTTTACAACGCAACTAAACCCTAATAAAAGATCAGTGCAGTATTCACATGGATTCAATAGACTCCAGCACTAAGCATACCAACATAGATCAAATCTAGCATGCATTCACATTATTCAACACTAAGATACCATATTAGATCCTTCTAAGCATATATTAGAGCACTAAGAATTCAATCACATAGATAATATAATAACCATAAAGCACATAACAATCACAACACAAGATATACATGGTTCACCCCCACCCTGGGGCTACGTCCACCAACTCTTCGTCTTCTTTATTAGCTTCTTTCAATCTTCTTACATGCACAAAGCCTCAAAACCAACTCCGCAGAGGATAGGAGATCTGCGCACCTCGCTAGAGCCTCCTTCCCCGAGTTAGGTCCAAGCACAGAGCCTTACACAGTCTGCGTACAAAGCACTACAGATGACTTGCGCTTAGCTCTGCAAGTCTCAACATACAATACACACAAAGCATCTTATAATCACTTTCACTTAGCATATCACTCCTTCTCCACCTCCTTCTTACATCGCCTAGACTTCTTATCATACATTACAAAAAGGGGCCTAAGCATGGGTAAACCCATGGGCCGACATCCCCATACCTGTTACATAAGCCCAAAACCCAAAAATCCCTAAAAAGGGGCCGAGATCCCGTGATCTCCGCTTCACCTTGATCTCTTCCTTCGACAGCCTGTCAAAGTCTCAAAATTAGGTCAAACATGACCAAGGATCCTCAAAACTTGGTCAAGGGCCAACAAGCCCCTAACACTCACCTGTGACTCATCCCGAGTCACTCTGGTTTGGGTAGCTTTGCTTCAAAAGCCTCGAGATTGGCTCGAGATGCTTCGACCTATTGTTGTGCCATGACCTCCTACCCAACTAACTCTTGGATTACTGCTTCATTGACAGGTCCCTCTAAGCATTGTTCAGCTGTAGTGACGACTTGCTCCAGTTCTGCTCCTCAACCTTCAATCTCTGTGAACAGTTAGCAAGCCCCATCCTGTATAGGTTGGAGCCTCTAAGTCACTTCCATGACTTTTCTCTGAATGGTTTGGACCTATTGTTGAGCAATGCATTGTTCTTGGGATCGCTTCATCCTCTCAACGACTGACAAGGGCTTCATGCTTGTACTGTTTCTACTTGTTGCTTTGCCTCCTGGAGTTGTGACTCCAGTGCCTTCAATTCAGGATCCTCAGTGATTCTCTCATAAGTATGGGCACTGCGATCACTTAGTTGTTTACATTACATGGCGAGGGCCTTGATTCTTTCAATTGCACTTTGGACAATTGCTTCTCTTTGATATCGCACATCTTGTGGAGTGTTGGGCACTGTTCGTAGCTCTAAGTCTGATATTCTTTGTTGTAGCTCATGGATAGCTTCCGCAAGCTGCTCTACTTGATGCTCTACTTTGTATTCTACCTTTGGCTCTAAGCCCGTCACAGAACGAAGTGCTTTGTCAACTGCTTCTTTGACTCCAAGATGTTCTGCGAGAAAATGTTCTTTTTCTTGCTTGACCTGTGCCCTCTCTTCTTCAAACTTGGCTTGAAGGTCATCCTTCTCCTTTTGTACAACCCGACGTTGCTCTACCATTTATTCATGAGATTTTTTCAGGGCTGATGTGGCCTGGTCTTTCTCAGCTTGTTCTCGATGAAGGTGAGTTTTGGTCACATCAACTAGTCTGTGGAGTTGGGCAGGCTCATCTCCCAACTCTGGTTCTTCTGATGGCGAGGGCGCAGTGGATACTATGCGGATGGATTGAAGGGTCTGCTGCACCCCTCTGAGTTCAAACTCGACTTTGTCATACATCTCCTCCTACTTGGCTTCATGTTTCTGCAAGATGTCCTGCGAGGTGTCTGTTACAGCTATGATGATGAATTCGAAGTCATCTACAGTGAGCATAGTCTACATCTTAGTCAAGGTGGCTCTAGATTTCTTTCGGGAAGTGGGTTTCATGGGAGAAACCTTCCTTTTCTTCAAGGGATCATCCTCATCACCAAGATCCCTAGGCGGTGTTACTTCACCTTGCTTCTGCTAGTCTTCCTTGTTGTTTGTCTCTTCTACTTCGTCATCACCCCCTTGGCTAGGTGATACTGAAGCAATTTCTTCCGATGCGTTGCTCAATTCTTGAACTTCTTCAGTCTTCTTCCTTCTGCTAGTTCTAGGTGTGTCATGTTCTTTGTGAGCGGCCTCTGAGCTGTCAAGTTTGGGATCAGACATCTCTACAGGGTCAACAGGGATAAGGAGGTTTGTTGACCAGTCCTTAGTTATCTCCTTGAGGTCCTCCTCTCTGAGCTTGTAGTATGATCGAAGCTCCTCTTTATGATTGTCTGCTCACACAGTGATATAGATGAAGTGTCGATCTACGTGGAACTTCATGAGGGGTCGGAACCGATGCAAGGTGTTTGGCGTCATGCGAGGTAAAGTTTTGATAGCCCTCTTCAGTTGGAGATCATATGTATGAAAGACCACGCTCGACTGCCACTATTTTCCCATATTGCTCGAGTACAAGAGTGTGGTGAACTTCGCAGCAAGTGGCTTGAACGACTCAATGTCTGGGAAGGTCACATCTTCTGGCATCTCCCAAGCGGTAAATGCGATGAGGATCAGGAGCCAGCTAAAGTGGAACTCATAGCCCTGATCCCGAGCTTTGCGACGGTCTGATTTCAGGTGGTTGACCAAGTACTTCACCTAGTTCATCTAGAGTCCTTTTACACATTTCCCGATGAGGTCAACAACAAATCATGTGACCTGTGTAGATATATTCTTTCTCACGAGATTTCCTACAATCAACTGGTAGGCTAGGTGCACTGTGCCATTCTGGATGGAAGCTACCTTGTAGCCTCGCATTCCCTTTTCTACATCGCCATAGGTGTCTTTGATATTCTATGTTAATGCGCGATCTATAGCCTTCCTTGGATAGAAGTCTTGCGGGTCGGGTCCCTGCATGCTCAATCCGAGTGATCTTATGGATCAACATCGGATTGAATGTGATACGTCAGTCTAGCCATAGGTAACTGCCATGGTAACATGAGAGAAGGATATTAACACGGGCGTTAACCTCCTGGTGCCTTCCAAAATGTGGAATCTTCATCACATTCAAGAGAGTGGACTGCGCGAGGTTCATAGTCCATGGCTGGGGGATTATTTTCGAGTTCTTCCCCTTCGTCCTGGTCAAGTATTTGTAAGGAGCGAGCATACTATGGTTCTTTCAGTATCCTAGGTTGATGTTGATGAACTTCAATGTCGTGATATTATCCTGCTGTGTTTTAACTTCACGTATCCCCTTCGGGAGGTACGTAGTAACCATGGTCTAATCAAAGTCCCTCAGGACGCTGTCACGACTCACCTTGCTGGCCAGAGGCGGGATGTAGTCAGGTAAGATGGTAGGGATCAACTTCACGTTCGCTAGGTCATCTCTGTGCTTGGTTCTCTTCTCTACTATTGGTCAGGATGGTTTGGATTCACAAGCAGTTGACAGAGAGGCTTGCAATCCTCTCGTGGATGATGCTTGAATACCTGTAGACATTACTTGCTTGGACGAGATCAATGAGAACTTCTTCAACGGATTTCTTTGCGGTGCTGAGCTCGTCTGACATGCACGCTTAGATCGAATAACTCGAGTGGATGAATGAGTGCACAATGCAATGGAACAGGTGTCGATTTCAATAAACACAGCGTGGTAGCAATGAGTTGGCTGGGATATAATTCGCAAAATTTTTCTTGGTGCAACAATCGATGGACTAAGTAGACACGATGTAACGGATATATCCAACAGATGAGAGGTCTTCATCAATGTGGTTCTATCTGTTGCGGTGCGGTCCCAACGGTATGATAGCGATTCTTTGGGCCGTTACTTCTGTTCTAACCGTTTGGGTTGTCGGGATAATGGTTATAATGCTTTAAACGACTATATCACTTCACCATGGCGAAGTTCCATGTTGCGATGTTTTGATATCCCAACGAAGTTCCAGTCTTGCAAACCCTCCCTCTATGAAGTCCCTTCTGTAACCTTATGTAACTTTTCTATCTTTGATCTCTTCTTACTGATCTTTCTAGCCTTCTTCCCGGTGATCTTCGTCTCGGTATTCCTCTTTCCATTCTGATTCTTATCTCCTTTTGGCATAGTAACTTCGCACTGTTGAGATTCTTTCATAGGGTCGGAGAGTAATACGTCTTCTCTATCTGGGATAGGTTCTTCAGTCTTCTGTGAATCTTCTTGTGTTCTTTTAACTTTGATATCCAAGTTTCTGGTTCTAAGTAGCTTCGATCTGTTCTCCTGTTCTTCAATCAAGTGTGATATCCTCCTAGTCATGAAATCTTTTAATTCTTGCTTTTTCTGCTCTAAGACTTCCTCTTCTTTTCTTCTGGCCTGATCCTTTTCAATCCAAGGTTTTCCTAGTAATATAGAAAATGGGGCGTTGTTCTCATTAAATTTAACAATCTCAAAATCTTTCTCTGTCGAAGTTCCATGAGCACTCATAGATGTCTGGGTGAGTCTTCCACATAGGGTTATTAGCTTTCCTCTAAATAATCCTATTCCTCCCAATGAAGGAATAATAGTAGGATTTCCTAAAGTTTCCCAAGTTCTTTCTGTCATGACATTCACATGTGTTTCTTCATCCAGAACACAGTCAATGTCGAAGTCTCCTATTCATTATTCTATGCATTCTTTTCTTTGAAGATCTCTGATAAGATGATATTTTGGTGATCATTTAGGGTTTCTTTCATTTGTAGCAATACATCCTCTGATTTTTTCTGGGGTTCTACCATGGTCTCAGTGTCTTGACCTTCCTTAGGGTAGTCTTGTCTCATATTCATTCTGTCAAGCTTAGCAATCATTCTAGGACAATCTAAAACTTCATGTTCCATATCTTTACAACAAATACAACTAGGTATTCTACCAAGACATTCCTTAGCAAGATGTCCCAGTATTATGCAACTGTAACAAAGGGTTAGTATTCTTTTTCTTTGAAAGGATCCCAATCCTTTCCTGTACTGCACACTAGGATCATAGTAGCTAACCTGTAAAAAATTCTTTCTAGGATCTTCCATCCATTTGTTAGTCCAAACATTCTTTCTATGCATAGGAATAACATATATTTCACTATTCTTATCATATCTACTCATATCAAATCTTCTTTCTTCTAGCTATGCCCTACTTTTCAAGCTAGGAAATTTTTTATCAAGCATACCTAGATTCATACTTTTGAAACAAAAATTTACACTTATCTTACCTTTTTAATTAAAAATATTTATTGTTCTTACCTTTATCAGAGCACAAATCTTTAGGATCTTATCTCTTTAACCAAAACTTATTTTATCAGATCACAAAGCTTTCGGGTCTTACCTCTTTTCTTCATATCTGATTCTTCTTCTTGGCACAAAGCTTCACATGTCAAGTAGAATACTGCATACTAGGGAAACAAATCTACGCATGAAGATTTCTCTTTTCTTTAGTTCCCAACAATCACAGTTCCAGGTGTTAGCACTGAAAGTCACACTTTGATTGCTAAAGTGTAAGCTCGGCACCCATCAAAATGTAAAAGATAATTTGGTTTTGAATAGGTGGATCATCAAGATGGAGAAAGAAAGAGAGAGGGTTGCAAGCTGCAGATCGGTATGCTACACCAATGGGCAATGGAGTCACAAAGATCCTACTCATCGAAGGCACAAAAGCTGCTCAACAGAAAACAAGATTATATGTTGATAGGTGGAATAAATGAAGAAGGAAAACATAAGATAGAATGTTTAGTAAATAGAGATCCTCTCAATTCAATGAATCAACAAATACTTGAATATAAACAATGACTGATGGGAAAAATACATTAGATCCTCTACTACTTAGGGATCCATAAATCATTGACAGCCTTTGATCCTCAAAACTGCAATATATTCAAATAAGAAGAAATATAAAAGAAGTGTTACAATCTGAAAGCACATCTCTCATGAGTCTCTAATAGCAGTAATGCTTACAATCCTAAAATGCCCACAGGCTTACAGATGAACACACACATAAAACTGCCTATTCCTACTCTCTCTAGCCTCTCTTGGCTCATCCCCCCCTTTTCTCCAAGAGATCTTTTCTTCTTTAAATAGACAATAGCATCCAAATGAACTAAGGAGGTTGAATTCCATCTCCTCCATTGGATTCTAAGCCTTGGAGATAGGTGGCAACAATCAAAGAGACAAAAATCCAACAAATTGCTAATTTTCAGGAATTTGTTGGAAGTCATTAATGAAATGTCTCCACCTCATTGCATGAAACCTTTTCTGGAGCTAAATCTTAGGTGTAGGTGTCCCTTGACATCTAAATGATCCTTGAGAATCCATTCAAAATATCCTTGACATGTGGAAACCTCCCCAACAAGGCGAATATCAAAACCGTGACCACTACAGGAAATTAGTATGCAACACCACTGTGCAGAGTACGCAACACCTACTTCTATATCCAATATCTCTCAAACCAAAACACATTTTGAAAAATTGAGAGAGGTTTTTGTTATTTGGAATGTTATGAACCAAAACCTCCTCCAGTTTTCAAAAATACATCCTCAACTTCTCATAACCCAAGTTTTAAATAAGTGACTCAAAAATGGCAGAATAACTCTGCACAATTTAGCCTCTGCAAGAATATTACGCAGCGCCTGTAGGTAGCGCCCGACTGTGTTTTTGCATGCAATTAAATAGCATAAATCCATGGGTGCTTTGATGCTTGAACTTGGATATTGGGAATAACTCAATATAATTTCAATTTTCCCCAAAGCAAAAATCCCATAACAATTGTATTCATTTTCCAAAATGAATAATGAAATGCAGATTCTATTATGTATGAAATATTAGGTAGCGCCACTTATGCAATGCTAAGGCATAAACCAATCTTGTGCTAACACCAGGTCCTTTCAATGGAACCATTTGTTGGCACAGGGGCAGACCCAGGGTTCAACGCTACAACAACGCACCAACAAAACCCTAACTACCGACCCTTCCGGCAACACCTGCGAAGCAGATGAAGTCTCACCCGAGGTAGAGGTAGGGGTGGTTGTAGGACTCAAATGTCTGAAACCTTAGCTAGGAAATGGATCTATGACTGTAACACCTTAATAGAGAACTTAACAGTTATAATTCATCAATATTCAATCTTCGTTTACAGCACAGCTAAACCCTAATAAAATATCAATGCAGTATTCACATGGATTCAATAGACTCAAGCACTAAGAATACCAACATAGATTAGATCTAGCATTCATTCACATTATTCAACACTAAGCTAACATATTAGATCCTTCTAAGCATATATTAGAGCACTACACATTCAATCACATAGATAAGATAATAACCATAAAGTACATAACAATAACAACACATGATATACGTGGTTCATCCCCACCCCGAGGCTACATCCACCAACTCTTCATCTTCTTTATTAGCTTCTTTCAATCTTCTTACATGCAAAAAGCCTCAAAACCAACTCCGCAGAGAATAGGAGATCTGCGCACATCGCCAGATCCTCCTTCCCCGAGTTAGATCCAAGCACAGAGCCCTACACAGTCTATGCACAAATCACTACATATGACTTGCACTTAACTCTACATGTCTTAGCATGCAATACACACAAAGCCTCTTACCATCACTTGCACTTAGCATAGCACTCCTTCTTCGCCTCCTTCTTACATCGCCTAGAATTCTATTTATACATTACAAAAAGGGGCCTAAGCATGGGTAAGCCCATGGGCCGACATCCCCATACCCATTACATAAGCCCAAAACCCAAAAATCCTTAAAAAGGGGCCGAGATCCCGCGATATCCACTTCACCTTGCGCTCTGCCTTCGACAACTTATCGAAGTCTCAAAAGTAGGTCAAACATGACCAAGGATCCTCAAAACTTGGTCAAGGGCCAACATCCCTCACAAAGGTGAAAGGATGAGGATTGTCCACAACATTCAAGAAGATGAAACAATTGAAGAAATGGGAGGAAACATTCCAAGGATTTATGCATCCTTGGACAACAAGCAATCCGAGTATCAATCCCCTATGATTGAAGTGGAAGGTGAGATTGATAACCAACGAGCCATGGCAATTTTAATTGATTTTGGAGCTATCCATAGTTACATAAACTCTAACATTGTTGAAATATTTCACTTACAAAGAAGTAAGCATGAGAAATATTGGTTAGTTCAGTTGTCCACAGGGGATAAGAGGAAAATTAGTGAAATAGTTAAAGATTTCCCAATAGACAATAATGGGCTCATGTAACACACCCAGGTACCAATTTGTAACACACCCACGATGAGGATAATTTTTTTTGATTTTATTAAAGGACAGTATCTCCATTCATGGTCCAACAAGCAACCCTTAGTTCAAGTGGGTGGGAACTAAGGGATTTCCCGATACGCTCATTTTCAATCTTAGAACTGCGGGCCTTTTAAGATAGGTTCCTAATTTGGAAGGTCAGGGAACCAATCTGATCTCCTGGTCACGGATCTCTGATTCTGAAGCCAAACAATTCTCTGAGACCTTGATGGTCTCATTTTATAGTTAAACAGAGAACCTTTTGGTTTCTTGGTGTAGGTTTAAGGGCACCCGCAACCTCCCCTTTCACCCCGCTGTGAAATCATAGAGTGTCGGGCGTTAGCTCCTTTTGTTTGATAAGCCCCCTCTTGATGTGACCTCGGGGATGACCACGTGATTGTGGGCATGACCACAAGCGTTTTGGAGTCTAACTTATTTTGGGCCTGTAATGCTCTTACAACCTCCACGTGTCCTCTTGACGAAACCACAGTTTGAATTGCAGTCTACCCTCAATATCTTAAAATCCTCGCAACTCCTGTCCCCGCAATGCTACGGGGTTGTCGATCTCATGATCTTGACGATAACGGCTAAATCGATGATTCAGATCTGCGCCTCTCGAATCTACAGACACCTGTCTTACTCAATCAACAATCCTAACTTCATTCCAGGCAGTTGACCTTTTAGCTCAGGTCAACAATCCTATGGCCCTCTTCTCGATCGGTGGTCAAGATATCCTCCGGGTCTTCGAAATTCATAGATCTCAACCCTCAAACCTCTTTTCCCAATGGCTTTTACCCGGAGTCTAAGATCCACTAATGCGTGTCTTCCCCAAATCTAACGATCGAGGATTACTTCGGGTCTGCAACCAGAGCTCACAGATTTGTGCCATGTGTCCTTGAACTCATATCTGACAGCCCAGATCTGATCTCCTCCTATGCACTCTTCTAATTATCTGATCGTGGATTCCCACAGTCCAAATCTCTCACAGTTCTCGATCCAACGGTCACTATTGCTCCTCCTCCTAAGCTTTCACTTTCTTCCATGACTTGGAATATTTCAGATGTTTCGAAGACCTTATCCTTCGATATACCTCCTATGAGCCTTGATATATTGGTCTCTACTTCCGTTGTCCCTCCGGAGCTTATGAACTTGAAACAAGTTCGCCTCTTGGACCTCATCTACGCTTCTAAAAATCACTTATCTCTTCTGAGCTTGGTTCTTAGGGAATTTTGAATTCCCACATACTCTTGTGTTAATCTGCTCGCATCAGATCGATAATCCATGACCTTCCTTGATCCAACGGTCCAGATCACATTACAACTTCAGGTTTCAAAAGTTTATTCGTGCCAACATGCGAATCTCTTGATGTGCAAATCTCGATCTTGCCAATCCAACGGTCAAGGAGGGTTTCGATAGATCCTTATATCTACGGTGAAGATCATGTCACAATTTTAGGTTTTCGGAGTTTAGTCGCGCCAACATGCGAATCTACCAATGTGAGAATCCTCGATCTCGCCAATCCGATGGTCAAGGAGGGTCCTGTTAGATCCTTAGACTTATGGTCCAGATCACTTCACAACTTCGGGTTTCAGGAGTTTATTCGCGCCAACATGTGAATCTCCTGATGTGTGAATCCCCGATCTTGCCAATCCGATGGTCAAGGAGGGTCTCAATAGATCCTTAGATCTACGGTCTAAACCATGTCGCAACTTCGGGTTTCAAGAGTTTAGTTGGACCACCGTGCAAATCTCCCGATGTGTGATCTTGCAAAGACTAAAGGAGTCAAGGCATTAACACCTACGCCCCTTCTTCAAATCTAACAGTCGTTTCAGACCTTGGATGCTCCCGAACGGATCTCATCCATTCATCTTCCAAACACAAGGATATCCTCTTTCAATACTTGAATCTCACTATTCGTCCTGAGCTTTGTTCGCTCTGAAGGGATTAATACTTTTGCGCTCTTTCTCTTGAACGTGTTGCTTGGAAGAATTATTTTGTGCACCTCTTACGTTCAATTTCTCAACTCTAGAACCTAAGATGGTCTCGGTCTCTACCCACCTTGCAGAGACTCGGTACATACATGCACTACCTCTCCTGAGCTTAATAGACTCTATCCTCACAGTGATTGCGGGGTTCAACCTTCGAAATCAGGGGAGTACTCACTCAAATCTTGGATGGTGAGGAAATTCCCTAGGAAAGTGCTTTCGAGGAATTAAACTAGAACATAAGGAAAATAAATCAGATGTAAAAGTTCTCAAGGAATGAACACATACTCATAACTTAGTCATTCAATACAAAAACCATTTACAGTGATATAAATACAAGCATGCATCCATTATTTCTAATTCAAAGCACAAGGCATAGAAACACTTATTAAAACCATAAGGTGTGAGGCGACTGCTGAGAGGGGTGCTCATTTCCACCCAACCATAGGCTCAGCCACTCCCAATGGATTTATCATTGGCCACCCCTGAGCTCAGGCCACGATGCTTTGAGATTCACTCTCTTACTTCCATCTCAACGAAATTTAGGGATGAAGGTTACTCTCCTTCTCCCAATACAGGAATAGATAAGGACAAAGGTTGCTCTCCTTCTCCTAGCTCAGTCTCTATCCTCTGTGATCAGAACTCACTTTTCACTTTCAATCCTTCCTCGTACTTGAGATATTCGGCTCCCGTCTCTGCACTCTTCGTAGGTCCTCTCTGCCCCACACCACGCTTCCTTTCTTGCCTTCCTCATCAATATTTCATGTGGCTCGAAATCCCAGTCCGTGGTCAGGTCCGGAAGCCTTACCGATGGGAAGTCTGCCCCATCCCCTCATTAACTCTTGAGGAGGTCTTCCCACCTACCAGTCTGACTGTAATTCATTCCTGGGTCAGAGGGTTGTTCTGATCTGAGAAACAAATTCCAGCATGATACTGGTTCGGTGGAGGTTAACGCAACCATTCCAGGTCCCCTCCACCACCTTTTTATTAGACATCGTGGTCTCTCTTAGCACATCCCCTTCACATCATCCATGCAACATGTATCCATTATCTATTAAAATAACAGAATTTACATTCATCGACCTTTTGTACAAAGGTCCATCAAATCAAACATTCACACTTTTGAGTTTGCCATAGTTCCTGGCCAATAAAGTTATATTTACAGACTGGGGGAAACAAGGTGTTACAATTCCCTCCCCCCTAAAGGAATCATTGTCCTCAATGGTTTATTTATCAACATGATATGTAGGTACAAAAATAAACAAAATCGGATATGCCTGTCTCATGGCATCCTCCATTTCCCACGTAGCCTCATCTGCCAAAGTGCTTCCACTGTACCTCGACTTGTGCAATGGTTTGGTTCCTGAGTATGGTTTCCTTCCTGTCTAATATGCATTGGGGTTCTGGTAGGAATTATCCCTCTGTCTCCACCTGGATCACAGACCAGTAAATTATATGATTAACATCATGTACATATTTCTTCAATAATGAAACATGAAAAACATTATTTGCCTTTACAATGGGAGGAATTGCTAGCCTATAGGCTACATGTCCCACTCTATCTAAGACTTCAAAGGGTCCACAATACCGAGGTGCCAATTTGGCACAGGCTCCCACTCTCAGTGAACTCTTCCTGGGTCTAACCCTGAGATAGACATGGTCTCTGGTCTTAAACTCTCGAGGAGTTCTTTTCCTAACAACATAACTTTTCTGTCTATCCTGAGCAATCTTTAGATTTTTCTTTATCTAAATTACTTGTTGTTCCATTTCTTTCAGCATGTTAGGTCCGATTGTAATTCTGTCCACTGGATTATTCCATCTGATTGGAATCTTGCACTGTCTACCATAGAGGGCTTCAAAAGGACTCATCTTCAAGGATTCTTGATAACCATTGTTGTAGGCAAACTCTACCAATGGTAGGTAGTCTTCCCACTTCTTAGGCTAATGCATTACATGCATCCTTATCATGTCTTCTAATATTTGGTTCACTCTTTTTGTTTTTCCATCAGTTTGAGGGTGATAGGTTGTGCTGAACAACAATTTACTCTCGAAACTGGCCATTCGGGATTTCCAAAAGTTTGAAGTGAATTTGGTATCTCTGTCAGATACAATTTCCATGGGCATGCCATGCAGTCTGAATATCTCCTTCATGAAGATGTTGGCAATATTTATTGCCTTGCAAGTTGACTTGATAGAGATGAAATGGGAAGACTTGCTTAGTTTGTCCACCACGACCACGATGGTATCATTTTGCTTGGTCGAATTTGGTAATCTGGTGATGAAATACATGGAGATGGTTTCCCATTTCCATTCTGGGATCGGTAGGAGTTGTAATAATCATGTTGGATTTTGGTGCTCTGCCTTAACTTGTTGACATTCTAGGAACTTAGCTAGATAGTTAGCTATGTCTTTCTTTAACCCAGGCTAATAGAATTGTTTCCTAGTGGTCGTGATCATCTTCTAATATCCTAGGTGACCAGTATATGGTATCTTATGCAGTTCATCCATTATGAACCTCTTCAAGTCATCACAGTTCAGAATATATAATATGTTTTTGTAAGTCAACAGCCCTTCCTCGAGCATTTCATGGTAGCCTTCATACTTCAGCCCTGTAGGCTCTTGTCTTAGGTATGAGGTCACGATCTTGAAGAATGCATGTGTCTCCTGTGCATTTTTTACTATTTCCCTGACATACATTTCACAGGTGTTTACTGTTGCCAGATGAATCATTTTTATACTCCTACTAAGGGAATCTACCACCCTATTTTCCTTTCCTTTTATGTGTTTGATTTCGAAATCGAATTCACTTAGGAGAGCCATCCACCTAGCTTTCCTGGCGTTGAGTTTTGGTTGATAAAACATGTGCCTCTAACCACAATGGTCTGTCATAAGAACAAATCTCCTTCCCAGGAGGTAGTGCCTCCACATTTTTAAAGCATGTACTATGGCAACCAACTCTAGATCATGGGTCACATAATTGATCTCATGTTCATTTAATTTATGGGAGGCATAGGAAATTACATGTCCCTCTTGCATAAGGACTCCTCTGAGTCCTTCCTGGCAGGAATCTATACATACGAGGAAATCATTATCTGAGTCTGCAATATTTAGCACAGGTGCATGGGTCAGGAGCTATTTCAGTTCCTGAAATATTTCTTCACATTTTGATGTCCAAATGAATTTGATCCCCTTTTTCTAAAGGGCAGTGATTGGGCAGCCAATCTTAGAAAATCCTTTTATGAACCTTCTATAGTATCGAGCTAAGCCCATGAAGGATCTAATATCTAATACATCCTTTGGGGTAGGCCATTCCATAATAGATCTGATCTTATCGGGGTCCACTGCCACCCCTTCCTTAGAAATGACATGGCCTAAGTAATGGTATTGCTTTTGAAAGAAGTCACACTTGCTAAACTTAGCATAGAGCTGATTCTCTATTAGTACTTGAAGTACAAGTCTAATATGTTCTTCGTGCTCCTCCTTGTTCTTGGAGTATATTAGGATATCATCAATGAAAACCAATAAAAATTTGTCTAGAAATTTGTTGAGTACATTATTCATCAAGCACATAAAAGTGGCAGGGGAATCGGTTAACCCAAGTGGCACCACTACGAATTTATAGTGACCATACCTCATTTGGAAGGCTGGTTTGTGGATGTATTCATCCTTAATCCGGACTTGGTGGTATCCAGACCTCAATTCAATCTTCGAGAAGATGGTATCACCTCCCAATTGGTCGAACAAGTCATCGATTCTAGGTAAGGGGTATTTGTTCTTTATGGTTATCTTATTGAGTTGTCTATAATCTATGCACAGTCAGAGTGTGCCATATTTCTTTTTCACAAACAAGACGGGTGCTCCCCACGGAGATACACTGAGTCGAATGTAGCCTTTGTCCATCATCTCCTTTAGTTGTACCTTGAGCTCAACTAGCTGTGGCATGCTCATCCTATATGGTGTTCTATATGTTGGTACCACTCCTGGTGTAAGCTCTATCGAGAAATCAATATCCCTTCTCAGAGGTAGACCTGGTACTTCTTCGGGGAACACGTCCTTGTATTATATTAATATGGGGTGGTCCTCTAAGTTTGGTTTGTCGTCCTCAATGGATTCCAACACATGTATTGCATATAAGGAACACCCTTTTCTGCAATACTTCTTCATTTGAAGGGTCGATATTTGTCTCACTGAGACAGGCTTATGAATCCCTTGGAGGGCCATCTTTCTCCCTTCTTCATTTACACATTATAAATTTTTATGATAACATTCCACTTTAGTTTTATAATCAGTCAACCAATCCATACCAATCAACAAGTCATACGATCCTGGGGGAAGTATGTTAAGGGTCACTTGGGTGGGCAATCCACCCATGATGAATTGACAGGATGGTGTGGCGTCGACCACCTTTCTTTTGGTACCAGTGGCTAATTGCACCAACCACGGTTTAACATGTCTAATTGGTTGTAGTTTACACTTATCAACAGCCTGAGGGGCCACACAACTCAAATTAGAACCCGGGTCAATTAAAATAGAAACTAGATGGTTGGCAATCATACCTTCGAGCTCCACTACTAAAGCTTGGTGGTCGACTTGATTATTGTCCAAGGCTGAATAGATTCATGGTATGCTCCTAGACACATCATTGACGGTGGTAGCTTCTTGGATATTATAGACTCTCTTACTGTTCTGTTGTCTGTGTGGGCAGTCCCTCAATTTATGATCTTCTCCACAACCCCAACATTTTAAGGGTTCCTTCTTGAGGTTATCGGTCTTTGCTGGGACTATCTTAAAAGGTTTATTTCCACTTTGAGAGGGGAAATTTTTCTGATATACACTTCTAGCAGGAAGGCTTCCTATAGAATCCTTTCCATAGTTCTGAAATCTTGAGGATTTAAAATTTTTCTTCTGGAATCTCGAACTACTCTTCTTCCAGTCCTCGTGGGGTCTTGTCTTACTCCCAAACTGTTCATAACAATACCTCGCCTTCCAGATAGCCTCTTCTAAGGTCTTTGGTTCGTCGAATTCAATCCTATCCTAGTAGGTCTGAGGTAACCCACTAATGAACTGCTGCATTTTTTATTTTTCATCTTTTTGCAGGGTACATACCTTAGTAGTTAAAGGAATTTATTAAACAATTCATCTATGATGAGCTGCCCCAGCCAGAGCTCTTATAATTACTTAGTTTTCCCATCCATCTATTTTCTGACAGATACTACTTCCTGAAGTATTTCTCAAATTGTTTCCATGACAAGTCCTTCTCATGGAATCCTTTCACATTCCTAAGGTCTTCCCACCATATGGAAGCCTTTCCATTCAGGTTGAAGATGGCTATTCAAGCCTTCAAGTTTTCAGAGTAGTCACGGACTCTGAAATACTTATTTAAACCAAGCAGCCAAGTTTCTGCCTCTTCTCCCTTCTTAATCTCTCCTTCGAAAGAGGGTGGTTTGGATTTCTTGAACTCTTCAGAACCATGGGTTTTGGAACGCTTCTACTTCTTTTCTTTCCTGTGAGAATGTGAGACGGCCCTGCTACTAGAAGATCCTTTGGAGTTATCAAATTCCTTTCTAGAGGACTCTCTTGATGAGTGTCCCTTGCCTCCAGGCTGAAAATTCTTCGCGGTACTTCTCCTAGTGGGGTCACTTATTGATTCATGTTTTTGGGTCTTAGGTGAACTCTGACTTCTCTTCTTGTGTCGTCGGTCCACATGACTGGTTGTAAGTTCATGTTGAAGTTGTCTCTGTATGTCGGATAAGCTTTGTAGAAAGACTGCGTTAATTTTTGTTTGTTTCTCTTGTTCCTTTATCAATCTCTCGTTGTCAGCCTTAAAACTCTGCAACTTGGCCCTGAGGCTCCTTACAGTTTCAGCCAGATCTGGAGGGGTTTCCACCGACCTCCTTTCATTAGATTCGTTGTCTCTATTGTGGGATCCATCCCCCACTTCATGACACGTCACCATCCTTTAGTCTTAGAGTTTTTCCCCTTGATTCAATGACTTTAAAGTACTCCCAATAGCATTTTTAAGTGATTTGTCTGTAAGCCCAAGCAGACCAAGTGTTGTAACCATGCTCTGATACCAATTTGTAACACACCCAGATACCAATTTGTAACACACCCATGACGGGGATAATTTTTTTTTATTTTCTTAAAGGACAATATCTCCATTCATGGTTCCTAATTTGGAAGGTTAGGGAACCAATCCGACCTCCTAGTCATGGATCTCCGATTCTGAAGCCAAACAATTCTCTGAGACCTTGATGGTCTTGTTCTATAGTTAAACACATAACCTTTTAGTTTCTTGGTGCAGGTTTAAGGGCACCCACGACCTCCCCTTTCGCCCCGCTATGAAAACTCAGAGTGTCGGGCATTAGCTCCTTTTGTTTGATAAGCCCCCTCTTGATGTGACCTTGGCGATGACCACACAGTTGCAGGCATGGCCACAAGCGGTTTGGAGTCAAACTGTTTTTGAGCCTGTAATGCTCTTACAACCTCCACGTGTCCTCTTGACGAAACCACGGTTTGAATTGCGGTCCACCCTCAATATCTTAAACTCCTCACAACTCCTATCCCTGCAATGCTACAGGGTCGTCGATCTCACGATCTTGACGATAATGACTAAATCAAAGATTCAGATATGTGCCTCTCAAATCTATGGACATTTGTCCTACTTAATCAACGGTCTTGCCTTCATTCCGGTTGGTTGACCTTTCAACCCAGATCAATGGTCCTACGACCCTCTTCTTGATCATTGGTCGATATCTCCTCTGGGTCTCCGAAATTTGGAGATCTCAACTCTCAAACCTCTTTTCCCAATGGCTTTTACCCAAATTCTAAGATCCACTGACGTGTGTCTTCCCCAAATATAATGATAGAGGATTACTTCGGTTCTTCACCCGGAGCTCACAGATTTGCGCCACATGCCCTCGCACTCAGATTTGATGGCCCAGATCCGATTTCCTCTTGCACTCTCTTCTATTTGTCTGATCGTGTATTCCCATGGTCCAGATTTCTCACAGTGCTCGATCCAATGGTGACTATTTCTCCTCCTCATGATCTTTCACTTTCTTCCATGACTTGGAAGATTTCAGATGTTCCGAGGACCTCAACCTTCAATATACCTCTTGTGAGCTCTGATATATGAGTCTCTACTTCCACTATCCCTCCGGAGCTTACGAACTTGAAGCAAGTTCGCCTCTTGGACCTCATATGCACTTATAAAAAGCACTTATCTCTTATGAGCTTGGTAATTGGTTCTTAGGGAATTTCAAATTCCCACATACTCTTGGGTTAATCTGCTCGCGTTAGATCGACGGTCCATTACCTTCCTTGATCCAACGGTCCAGATCACATTGTAACTTTAGGTTTCAGAAGTTTAGTTGCACCAACGTGCAAATCTCCCGATGTGTAAATTCTCGATCTTGCCAATCCGACGGTCAAGGAGGGTTTTGATAGATCCTTAGATCTATGTTTCAGATCACATCACAAATTCTAGTTTTGGGAGTTTAGTCTCGCCAACATGTGAATCTCACGATGTGTGAATTCCTGATCTCGCCAATCTGACGGTCAAGGAGGGTCCCGATATATCCTTAGAATTATGGTCCAGATCACATCGCAACTTTG
Organism: Picea mariana; assembly: GCA_032191745.1. NCBI lineage: Eukaryota > Viridiplantae > Streptophyta > Pinopsida > Pinales > Pinaceae > Picea > Picea mariana. The sequence continues at coordinate 725,065 of JASDQU010099880.1, read as the reverse complement.
GGTTTTTGGAGTTTATTCGTGCCAACATGCGAATCTCCTGATGTGCGAAACCCGGATCTCGCCAATCCGATGGTCAAGGAGGGTCATGATAGATCCTTAGATCTATGGTCTAGACCACATTGCAAATTTGGGTTTTGGGAGTTTAGTTGTGCCACTGAGAAAATCTTCCGATGTGAGATCTTGCGAAGACTGAAGGAGTCGACGTGTTAACACCTACGCCCCTTCTTCAAATATAACGATCGTGACAGACCTTGGATCCTCTCGAATGGATCTCATCCATTCATCTTCCAGACGAAAGGATATCCTCTTTCGATACTTGAATCTCACTATTCATCCTAATCTTTGTTGGCTTTGAAGGGCTTAATATTTTTGCGCTCTTTCTCTTGAACGTATTGCTTGGAAGAATTCTTCCGTGCACCTCTTACGTTCAATTTCTCAACTCTAGAACCTAATATGGTCTCAGTCTCTACCCACCTTGTAGAGAATTGGTACATACATTCACTACCTCTCTTGATCTTAATAGACTCTATCCTTGCAGTGATTGCGGGGTTCAACCTCCGAAATTAGGGGAGTACTCACTCGACTCTAGGACAGTGAGGAAATTCCATGGGAAAGTTCTTTTGAGGAATTAAACTAGAAAATAAGGAAAATCAAGTAGATGTAAAAGTTCTCAAGGAACGAACGCATACTCTTAACTTAATCATTCAAGACAGAAACCATTTACAGGTATATAAATACAAGCATGCATCCATTATTTATAATTCAAAGCACAAGGCATAGAAACACTTATCAAAACCATAAGGTGTGATGCAACTGCTGAGAAGGGTGATCGTTTCCACCCAACCATAGGCTTGACCACTCCCAATGGATTTATCACTGGCCACCCCAAGCTTAGGCCACGATGCTTTGAGATTCACTCTCTTACTTACAGCTCAATGGAAGTTAGGGACGAAGGTTACTCTCCTTCTCCCAATACAGGAATAGATAAGGACGAAGGTTACTCTTCTTCTCCTGGCTCAGTCTCTAACCTCTATGATCATAACTCACTTTTATCTTTCAATCCTTCCTCGGAACCGAGAGCTTCGGCTCTCATCTCTGCATTCTTTGCAGGTCCTCTTTTCCCCACACCATGCTTCCTTTCTTGCCTTCCTCAACAAGATTGTGTGTGGCTCGAAATCCCAGTCCGTGGTCAAGTCCGGAAGCCTTACCGATGGGCATTCTTCCCCATCCCCTCATTAACTCTTGAGGAGGTCTTCCCACCTACCAGTCTGACTGTAATTCATTCCTGGGTCAGAGGGTTGTTTTGATCTAAGCAATAAATTCCAGCATGATACTGGTTCGGTGGAGATTAACGCAACCATTCTGGGTCCCTCCACCACTGTTTTATTAGAAATTGTGGTCTCTCTTAGCACATCCCCTTCACAACAGTCATGCAACACGTATCCATTATCTATTAAAATAACAAAATTTACATTCATCAACATTTTGTACGAAGGTCCATCAAATCAAACATTCACACTTTTGAGTTTGCCATAGTTCCTGGCCAATAAATTTATATTTACAAATTGGGGGAAACAAGGTGTTACAACTTATCACAAAGGTAGATTTGAATACCATACCATTAGGTTCATATGATTTTCTAGTTTGCATGGATTGGTTGGAAAAACACCATGTTATCCTAGATTGTTACTACAAGATAATCATTTGTCTAAACGAAGAGGGGCAACAAGGGAAATTTCAAGGCATTCTGAGAGATATAATTGTTAGAGAAATTCTATCCATGAAACTGAAAAAGAGTTTAAGGAAGGGTGTCAATTTTTTTCATCCCACATGGAAGAAGCAACTAGAGACAAAATGTCAAGTATTGAATACCATCCAATCTTGAGGTATTTTGAGGATTTTTTTTGAGAAATCCCAGGACTCCCACCAAAGAGAGACATCAATTTATTTATTGATTTGGTACTAGGATCTTCCCCAATGTCCAAGACACCTTACAGAATTCACACACTTGAATTGAAGGAGTTGTAGATGCAACTTGAAGAACTTTTGAAGAACGGGTATATATGCCCAAGTGTGTCGCATTGGGGAGCCCCAATTATTTTTGTGAAGAAGAAGATGGAACATTAAGGCTATGTATTGATTTTAGGTAGTTGAATAAAGTCACCATAAAAAAAAAAATACCCTTTTCCAAGGATTGATGATTTATTTGATCAACTGAAAGGTGCAAGAATCTTTTCCAAGATCGACTTGAGATCAAGTTATCACCAAGTGAGGATAAAAGAAGAATATATTAGAAATACAATGTTCAAAATGAGATATGGGCATTATAAATTTACAGTGGTTCCATTTGAACTATCAAATTCCCCAATTGTTTTCATGTGTTTGATGAATGGAGTGTTCAGGGAATACCTGGACAAGTTTGTAATTGTGTTCCTAGATGACATGCTCATCTACTCAAAGATAGAAGAGGAGCATGAGAAACATTTAAAAATGCTGTTGCAAGTTTTAACAGAGCATAAGTTGTATGCCAAGCCAAGCTAAGTAATTGTATCTTCTATCAAAATAAGATTCACTACTTGGGGCATATTATTTGAGCCGATGGGATAGTTGTTGATCCCAAGAAGATAGAGGCCATTAAAGGATGGCTAGTGCCAAGAAATGTGACAGAGGTAATATATTTCATGGGTCTTGTAGGTTATTACCGAATATTCATAAGGGGATTTTCAAAAATTTCAATCCCCATCACTTCTTTGTAGAAGAAGGGAGTGAAATTTACATGGACTCCTGAATGTGAAGACAAATTTCAATAGTTGAAAGATATTTGAACCTGTGTGTCAAAATTGAAGATTGAATATTCAAATGAAGACTTTGTTGTGTGTACGAATTCATGCAAAGAGGGGCTTGGTGGGGTCCTCACTCAAAAATATCATGTGGTATGCTATGAGTCTAGGAAATTGAGAGAGAATGAAATAAATTATACTACACATGACCTGGAGTTAGCAACCATTGTTCATGCTCTAAACATGTGGAGACACTACCTCATGGGGAGAATATTTGAGCTAAGGAAAAACCATTGTGGTCTAAAACATTTGTTTGGATAGCCGACATTAAATGTCTGAAAAACTAGATGGATTGAATTTCTGAGTGAGTATGACTTCGAAATTAAACACATCAAAGGAAAATAAAATTAGGTAGTTGATGCACTCAATAGAAGGGCACATGAGATGCATGTGGTGACCATCAACATGTGCAAATTAGATTTAAGAGATATAATTATTGAAGAAATGAATACAGATCAACGCTACCTACAGATAAAAGAAGCATTACAACAAGGCATTTCACAAAAAAAATTCAAATATTTCAAGCTATGTGAAAATGGATTTCTTGTATACCAAGGCAAGGCATATGTTCCAAACTCTAGTGAGATGAAAAATGTATTGATAAGAGAAATGCACAACGTGCCATAATTTGGACACTCAGGATATCATAAATTTATTGCAGCAGTGAGGAGCCAATATTTTTTGCCCGGAATGAAGAAAGAAGTGGCTAATTATATAGCCAGGTGTCTAAAGTGCTAAAAGGTGAAAACAGAGAAATGCATCTAGCTGGGATGTTGCAGTCATTTCCCATTCTAGAATGGAAGTGGGAATTTGTTATGATGGATTTTATTACCAAGCTTCTAAGGACAGTGAAGCAACATGGTTCCATCTAGATGGTGGTGGAAAAATTGACTAAATATGCACATTTAATTCCCGTGAAAACTACAAACAAGGAAACAAACATTGAAAATATCTACATCAAGTAAGTTGTTAGGATACATGGAGTGCCTAAGGCAATAGTTTTAGAAAGAGACCCAAAGTTTACTTCCAATTTTTAGAATGGTTTGTTCAAGGGTTTTGGGAAAAATATTAATCTTAGTACAACGTATCACCCATAATCTGATGGGAAAACAAAGAGGACCAATAGAAGCATTCAAGACATGCTCAAAATGTATGTGATGGACCAATCATCCAAGTGGGAAGATTATATCCACTTAGTTGAATTTTCCTACAATAATGGGTATCATACCTCATTAAAAATGAACATCTTTGAAGCGTTGTATGGTAGGAAGTGTAACATACTAGTGAGTTGGTATAATCCATCAAAGAGAGTTGTCCTTGGGCCAGATTGATTGAAGGAAATGAAAGAGAAGATGGTGAAAATTAAGCATAATTTAAAGGTTGCCCAGGACAGGGAGAAATTTTATGTAGACAAGAACATTGTTCTTAGATATTTTAAAGTGGGCAATCATGTATTTTTGAAATTGAAAGCGAAGACGATTTTAGTAAGATTGGGTTGTTGCCTAAAGTTGGCACCAAGATATTGTGTACCTTTTGAAATATTAAAGAAGATAAGGCCAATTTCATACATCCTAGCATTGTCTGCATCCATGAGAGTGCATAATGTGTTTCATGTGTCATTATTAAAGAAATATGTGCCTGAACCTAACCACATAATTTATTGGTCTGTGATCCAAGCAGAACACGAAGGAGACTTTTGGGTGGATCAAGTGCATTTTGGACCCGAAATTCAAAGTTCTTAAGAACAAATCTATAGGGTTGGTAAAGGTTCAATGGACCTGTAATGGTCCCGAATACACAACATGGGAGCATGAAGAAACTATGCGGGAGGAATACCTGCAAATGTTTTTCAATTTTGAAGGAAATCTAATGCAAGAATCCACTTTAGGAAGCTAACGTTCGAGAACCCATCTCATAGTTCCTGGTCACTTGCATTGACAGCCCTAATAAGTGAATGGTGCATCCCTATGGATTGAGGTTAGTGAAGGGGGAACATTCCTTGGGTCAACAGGATGAGAGGAAACAAGAGATTTTGATTAGGACTATTGTTGGAGGGTAAAAAATGCAGAATTTTTATTTCTTTTATGAATATTGTGATATAAATTGTATATGTGTTTTGGATTTGTGCTATGCCCTGAGGATGGTACACAATTGTAGGGTAGGGGAAGTATAACATCCCCGCTATAATCCCCATTTTAATTAATGCATAATGTAGATATGAAATGTGTCTATGGACAAGTGGTGTAATATGCGAATTGTATTTCTATTTTTAAATAAATAAATTGTGATACCAGTTGTTGGGGGACATGGATAGAGATGGGGGTTGATTTTTCCACAAGAGAGAGGAGTCTCTAACAGGGGTCCAAGGGGAAATTAATTGTGGGTTTTAATTCAACCCATATTTCTGAATTTTATTATCATTTGGGACAACCTTCTATTTTCTAGTTGAGTGTATGAGAGCCCAATCATTAAACTCATGTAAGAGGGTGGGTGTAGAAAGTCACATCCCATAGTTATTGGGGAGCATGAGGTTGAAGTACAATCAACATTGGGCAGAGTGAGCAGTCAACTAGCTTGGGGGGAAAGGAAATTCGTAGGGCCAAAGAGGGCAATTTTTACAGTCATGTTTTTGCATGAGCAACACACAAAGAACAAGGAAGATGAGCACTGGAGAAAGAAGGTTGGGTGAATTTCTAGAGAGTTTTTTGAGCTAATGTATGAAGAAGCAAGTTTTCATTCTTGTAGAAGAACTAGGTTATCAGGCATGAAGAGTGAACTCCTATGTGAGTTGCATAGTAACAACAAGTTGTTGTTGTTGTTTCCTAGTAGTTTTCCTACCAGTGAGTTCCCTGAAGCTCCCAATAGTGAGATTCTCAGTTACCTATGCTAGAGATACCCTGATAAATGAATGGGATGACCAATGGAATAACAAAAGTGAAGAGGTACATTCCTTGCATTGGGCAGGTCAAGAGGAAGAGAGTTGGAGGAAATTCAGGATAGTTGTAGGAGGATGTCAGTGGGTTGTGGGATATCTGAGTTGTGAGTGGACTATGAGAGACACCCTCTTTTGTGGATTCCCATCCCCAAATCGAGGGTGACTTACCATTGAGATGTAGAACAACAAGTCTGTGATTGGGTGGAACATTTGTCCCAAGCATTTAGTTGCCAATTGTTTTCAAAGATAAGTGTTTTTATCTATTTTTTGTGCTACTCTTATGAGTTTAACTGATATGCATTTTAATCTGTGTCTGGAATGCATTCATGTCATTTCAACTTGTTGTAGCTACATATCCTTACGGGTGTCTAAAAATGGTTAAATCTGTGTATAATTTGTAGTTGGTAAGCTACAAAAATTTAATTAGCAGAAATATTTCAAATTTATGTGTATTTCCGCAAGCAATGTTCCTTGTTTAAGCTGGGGGACGTTACAATGCATCTTCACAAGCATATCTTTTATTGTGAAATAATGTTTAGTTGAACCACCAATTCTAAATATATTAGGAGAATTGATCTCTTGTCTTATATTCTTGTAAGGCTTAGAGAGACTCCTCAAACGTTGTCTTCTAGTTATGATACTCAAAGATGGTTGTCTTGAAGAGCACCTCCCATATTTCATTGATCATATCCTCTCAAAGGTTATTTGGTAGTAATGAGAGCCTCTTTACATCTTTCACTTCACAGAATGTCCTCAATTCTAATCATATTTCATTTCTTGTTTCAATCTCTCTTTTCATAATCAAATAATCACCAATGATCCAGATAGGATCATTATATAATTTTTCATCTATCTTGGTTCTTTCAAGGTGGAAAAAATGGAGGAATTTGCTTGCAGGGCCCATTTTAGTGGAAAGTCCAAGTTTGGATATTTGCGGTCTAAAACCTTCCAAAGACATTTTGAGGCATACAATTGTATTTTTTGGTGTCAAAAGTTTTCAAACACATCTTACATCCCCTTAATGTGATTTTACAGACTGAGACCTTTCTAATGGTGTGAAATTTTTTCTCAATCAGAGCTCGTATGTGGAAGTTATGGCTCCATCAAGTTGACCTACTTTTTTTACCACCATGGTATGAGTGAATAACACGTTAGCCCTTGTTACTCACACATGTGTGGCTAGCTATGTGTGGAATTTCAAGAAGATTTTATAATTTCCAAAACCTTTTCACTAATTGAGGGTTAAGGATGCAAAAACCCTAACCCTAGACAACTATCGATCTATGTTAAATACCAAGATGCTAGGAGGAGAAAGGGTTCCATTCTTTATCATTGTACTTGTTCCATAGTTGAGCATAGCATATAGGAGTGGGATTTGAGGGCATAACAAAGGAGGAAGTAGATTTGGTAGCATCGATTCAAGCCACAATGCCATAATGGATTTTAGTGAAGGAGGATGTAAGGCCCTAGCCTTGAATGCCTTCAAGCAACTTTGTCACATGATTACCTTGGTGATCACTTATCAACACAGATAGACTTGACATAAGGTTTACGGCTATAAGAGTTAGTTGTGGAGTGCCTTGGTCCATTGTCAATGTGCACCATGAAAATGCTAGATGTCCATGCTCAAAGACTAGGTGCACTGCATACCTTAGTAGCTCCCACTAGTTGGATGTGCCAAGAGAAGCTTGGAAGGGAACTTGGTGGGGGATGAAAAAGTGAGGGTTATAGAAGATGACCTTATCTGATCCACAAGTATGATGCATGAGGAATAAAGTGGCATAAAGAAATTAAATGGATTTTATAGACTTGGGTGCTTTGGCTACCTGTAGACCCAATGAGTTGGGAATTCCAGATTTGGGGGATGTGATGAATGGTATAAGTTCCTTTGGACACAAAATTCCATGGAGCACAATCATGGGATGCACTTGTTGGGCATGCATCCACCCAATACACATCCATTGGAAACACATTCATTGGACACACCCTTTCCAAGTGCACTTGGGCATCTTGGGTGCACTTGTTGGGCACATGAAACTTTGGGCACATCTCCATTGGACATTGGATGGTTGAAAAACAATTCATGAAGGGGGTAGAGGCATCATTGTGAACGATCAAAATTGGCATTGTGGGAACTTGGGTCCACTTAGAATTGGATGGAATTGCGAGAGCAAGGAAAGTCTTATGTAAATAGTGGACACCTCAAAGGTGCTAAGACATCAATCAATCAATCATTGATTATTAACCAAGAGTGTAAAGGAGTTTTGTGTTTGTGCTAAGTTTAGGGTTGGCACAATAGGGAAAATTGCATTGGCTGAGAGGAAAGAATAAGAAGATAGGACTTGCAAGATGCAAGCCTATAGTTGCTTCAAGGGTTTTATTTTGCATGTTTGTGGGGAAGTAGGAAGAATGCAATATTGTCTTAGACTTATTGTACATCTCTAATAGAGTTGCAGGAAAAACGGTGCAACTCTCTTATTGTATATTTGTAACATTCTTCATATAATAAAGTTAATACACTTTCCTTGGGTGCCTCCTATACATGCCAATTAGAGAAATTTTGAGGTCTAAAATGAGCCTTCTAAGGAAAATAATAAAATAAGAGTTAATAATTTTCAAAAGGGAAAAAAATAACTACTTTTTTAATCACATTTTTTACTTATATCCTTCTATGTTTACTCAAATTTCAAGTGTAGGCACTCTCTAGATGCACAATTTAATTCTGCATCAAATGAGTGCCTACACTAGAAATCAAGGAACACATTTTCATGTATTTTGAGTTTATCTCATTGTGGCTCCATCAAAAGTATGTAGAGTGGGTACTTGTTGGATGCATAATTTAATTCCACATCCAATGAGTTCCTAGTACACTTGAAATTTGAGTAAATCTATATCGAGATAAGTCGAAATTCAATTGAAAAAAAAAGTTTTTTTATCTTTCCCTCAAAACTATTTACCCTTATGGTTGACATCATCATCTTGAATCCTGCTGGTTCTTTTAAAATTGATGTTTATAGCATGCTTTTTTGTTTTGAGGCCCAATTTTTACCTCAAAATGTTTCTAACCAGTGTGTTGTGGACTCTTTATGTGTTGGATGTGAATGTTTTCTTGTGTTGGCTAAGTATTGAAACATTGGCTAAGCATTAGAGTATTGCTAGGATATTTTAAATGTCATGGTTGGACATGTGCTTGTTATTGAACGAACTTGGTTGAGTAGCAAATTTTTGCATTAGACATATTGTAGCTTAAGACGAAGTTATGGAAAAACCTTAATTGAAGAGGTGTAGTCTGGTTGTAGTAGGCACAAGTTATCCAAGCCCCTTCGGCAAAGGCAAGGAAGTGTTGCATGACCTCTGGTGTCGACACAGACTAAAGAGAAACACAAGTTTGAAAATAAAAATTCAGGTTGATTATAGGCCCATGATACCAACCTTCTATTATTAAGAAATATCAATGCTTATTGAGCTTAAAATATTCTCAATATGGTTCAGAGGCTACTCAAGCTTCACTAGAAGAATTGTTCACCCCTATTTTTCTTTAACAAGGTGTTCAAAGATCATTTAAAAAAACCATGAAAAAACCTCACTATTTGTTAACTTTTTTGGATTTCTTAAGATGAAATCTATTACTTCCAAAAGACATTGGGTATCTTTGCTAATTACTGTGATTAAAAATTACAATGAATAAGTAATAAATTTTCTTCTGATTCTCTTTAGATGGCTTGGATGTCTTGCTAAGTCCTTATGAGCTTCCATATTTTCTCGTATAAACTTAGATTTTCTATACATTTATCTCCTCAAAGTATGTACACCCTAAATCATGCAAATTTTCCACTCTTATAAGGTATAAAGGATTGTTAGCAATTTGATTTCATTTTCCCTTTTGATAAATCATTCCTTTACTTTAAATTGTGGTTTTATGATTCATTTGGAAAAACATAATGATATTGAGAGATTTTAACTATTTACCTAAACATCACGAAATCTATCTATAATTACGTATTTATTTATAAGGGGTTTCAATTTTTATTCTTGTAACATATTTTATCATTATATTTTAGAGGTCATCTCCCTACTTCATAGAGAGTTAAATGACTAAATTTGTTACAATAATTACCATTTTTATTGTACATCAATCAATGGTTATGTTGGTATGCTCTATTCCCCTTCCATGGTTTGGTTTTACTAAGTTTTCATGCCTCATGGTGGTAGATGCATATTTGGTATTCTTCTAAGTATCTTTTATGTTTTAATTTCCCATGGGACCATGCCAAGCATACTTATGTTTATGCCTCATTCCTTTATGCTTCGAGTTAATATTAGAGTTCTTAACCAACCAAATCATTGTTCAATAACTATATATTCATATAGCTCAACCCAAGGGATTTTTTAAAGGCTATCTTTATGACCTTACATGGATAGGATTTTATGTTGGACATTGGGTTCAATGCTTCCTGCGAGTTTCATGACATGGGTTAATCCCCTCTCGTGGATCCTAACTCCGACGATTGTGGAGGAGACTAATGCATGCAGATTTTGTTCTAACGATAATTGTAGCCCAACAAATGGTATCAAAGCAACAAGTATCGAGTTTGAAACTTGCCCGACATGCGCTAGGGGGGAGATTGTTGGAAATTGGGTTCAGTGCTTCCCACAAGTTTCGCGACATGGGTTAACCCTCTCTCGTGGTTCCTAACTCCGATGGTTGCTGCAGAGTCTAACGTCTACGAGTTTTGGTCTAACGACAATCATAGTCCATCATTTCAACCTTCCATGTCTATACATGTAGATGCATACTTGGTATTATTCTAAGTATACTCTAAACTTTAATTTCTCATGCAACCATGAACATAGTTATGTGGATGCCTCATGCTTCCATTCCTTGAATTAACATTAGAGTTCATAACCAACCAAATCCTCATTCCATAATTATGCATTTCTATAACTTAACCCAATAAATATCTTTTAAACCTTAAGTTAACATTAGAGTTCCTAACCAACCAAATCCTCATTCCATAACTATGCATTCATATAACTTAACCCAAGCTATATATTTTAACCCAAGGAATATATTTTAAGACTGTTTTTGTAACCTTACATGGATATGCTTTTCAACTATGCATATCTATCCATACATTGTATTCCTAAACTTGCTCCTTCATACAAACTTCTATATCCATTCCTTGAACCTTTATGTATGTATATCTTTGGTTTTATAACATAGTATTAGCTATATGCTCCCTTCTTTCATGAATATCAACAATTTCCTTATAGAAAATCAAATACCCATGTGTAAAGCATTCATAGCATTAATTTAGCTATATGCTCTCTTCTTTCATGAATATCAACAATTTCCTTATAAAAAAATCAAATACCCATATGTAAAGCATTCATAGAATTAATTTAGCTATATGCTCTCTTCTTTCATGAATATCAACAATTTCCTTATAAAAAAATCAAATACCCATATGTAAAGCATTCATAACATTAATGTGGATAATCTACTTATGACACAATATACAATATCCTTATTTACATTATTATTAGGAAAATATTTAACCGCATTATATAACTAAACTTAAAACACTTCCTATATTAATTATTTGAAAACCAAACTTAAAACACATTATTTGAAAACCTATTAGCTTTCCATTTTGATGGTCATTATATTAATTATTTGAAAACCTATTAGCTTTCCATTTTGATGGTCATTACCAAATGTGGATCACCTACTTAGGTCATAAGATCCTTCATAACCAACCAAACTTAAAATCCTTCCTATATTAATTATCTTAAAAGCTTATTTTTAAATTATAAACCATGATAATTCTTCTTGTGTCATTGTTATCTAGGGAAGTTTGTAAGCATAATGTTGGTATGATAGTTTTTCACTTATATCAAAATAACCCATTACATAATACATAATCATTGTTATCTAGAGAAGTTTGTAAGCATAATGTTGGTATGATAGTTTTTCACTTATATCTGTTGAAATAATGTAACTACGAAGAGTATTCTTATTATTTTGTTATTGGATTAAATCCCCATTGTGGATTAATCATGTCATTATTATTATTTTTATTATTAGATTAATTCTCATTAAGGATTAATCAAGTCGGTAATTGTATAAGGACCAAATCCCCTTTTGCGGATTGGTCATCGGACAATTACAATGTGCAGAATAAGAAGTCGGCCCCAGCAGTTATATTGAAAGGGCCAGATTTAATTAAAGGTGGATTTACCCACCCAGTGTGAGAGGTCGGCCCTGCCAGATGATGACTCTTCACACGTGCCAGATTGATATAAATAAGAGGCTAGCGCCTCACTTCTAACACACACTTCACTTGCTCATTCTCTTATGAGGCAAGCTGCAATTCCAAGTTGGAGAGAGGAGAAGAAGGGTGGCGCATCTCTAGAGGAGGACTTTTTCTATATTGGTTGAGTTATCTCTTATAAGCTATTTATGATAAGGAAGTTTTGCTAGGTTTTCTTCCCCTAGAGGGTTTCCCGGGATAAATGTTGTGTCTATTGTGGATGTGTATTTCTCAGTGATCTTGTTCTTATTATGCTCTTATCTTATAAAATGCAAAGAACTATAATAATGACATAAACATTAACAATATCAAAATAACTCATTAAATAATTCATAACATAATTTTATTTTTACATATAAATTAAATCCATCTTTTTATTTGCAATATAATTATATTAATATAAATAAAAAAAACATTTTTATTAATTTTTATTTCTTTATATTTATTACTTTTATATTTTTATATAAAATTATTTTTATTAATTTCATAATTATATATAAAAATTGACTATTTCACAAAGAAAATAAAAGGTTTATTTCTTACATTTATCCATGGTTTTAGGTATTAAATGTTTATTTCACATGTTTAAATATTGTTTTAGGTATGTTTTTAATCTAGATAATTTTGAATTTTTTTGTTAAGAAATTATTAAGCACTAAAGAGATCTAATTTCTTAAGGTGTAATTTTTTTATTATTATTTCATTTCTTTTTATTTTAATATTATTATTGTTTTTTAAGAAATTATCAAATACTAAAAAGATCTAATTTCTTAAAGTGTAATTTTTTATTATTATTTCATTTAATTTTTTTAATATTATTATTGTTTTTTTTTAATTAATCCTACTTTATTTATTATTTCATTATTATTATTAATTAAACATATTTTTTTTATTATTATTTTAATGGATCAGATAACACCTCATTACATTAACTCCTAAACATCTTCCCCATACTAAACTTTAAAGCACCTCACTATTCTATAATAAAAAATAACTCAAAAAAAATATAAAAAGTATAAACATTGCTTAAGCATTTCTATTGTGACATTTTAAAATGTTTAAAAGTGACTTTTTAAATATATAAAAAAAAATTGCAAGATATGTCCTATATTGACGTTAAGTTTTGCAAAATGTTGTTGTTTAAAAAATGTTAGTAACTTAATTAATATTAAATATAATTCTTAAATATGGAAATGAAAAAGAAAGATGACAAAGTTGTAACCGTACAAATTTCATCGATCCCTTAATTGTCAAGGTACCTTATGGGTTTTTAAATTTAGTAATTGGTTCTAAAATAAATAAAAAATGTATGTTTGTGTGTATGACAATATTTTTAAGGTCATTGACATTCTTTTCTCATCTACAGCTTCGATAAATTATTTTAATATTAATTAATTTATCAATATATATATTAAAAGAAAAAATAATTGAAAAATATAGGAACTAATCATTAGAGTTTTAATCCATCTTTTAACAAAAACTTAATGGTTTCTCTTAAAAAAAAAAAGTGGTTGTAGGGTCTTTACATGTAGTAAATTTTGGGTTTTCATGGATGGTACCTATAACTTTGAAGATTTTGATAAACTTGTGTAAGAGAAGATATGCTAAAAGCATTTTAAAACTGAAAAAACTGTAGCACATTCACAATACATAAGAGATTTACTTAGAAACCTTTAATTGAGAAAGTAAACAAACTTGATGCTATTCTTCTTTCTATGATTGTACTGAATAAATCATTCATAATACATTATTTAGGTATTTGCAACACCAATTAACTCTAGATGGGATAACTAGGATTAGATTACAACCTTAATCCCTTAACCATAATTAGATCATAATGGGGAGAAACAATTGGACAAAAAAGACACATAAAATCATACCACATAATCCTTATCCAATAGTATGTGTATCCATACCCCTCATGACCAAATGCACAATCTCCCTACAAAGAATTCAAGACTTACCCAACAATCTCCCACTTGTTGAATACTTTACAATAGAGGGGGTAGGACATTTATAAATTTAGATGCTAAATGAATTTATGCCCATTGATTTCCTACACTAAGAGACTTTATTAATGCGTTTGCAACATTCTCCAAGGCATCAACCTTCTCCAACAAGACCATGTTTCTTTCAAGGACGTCTTTGACAAAATGGCATTGCACATCAATGTGTTTTTTCTTAGCATGATAAGTTGGGTTCCTTTTGTTAAATTTAGAGTTGTTATTAAGTTCTTTTCAGTTTACTAGAGCATAACAACATAAGTAGGATCACTGAAAGAAACACAATCACAAGGTACACAACATTTTATTCTGGGAAACCCTCATGGGGGAGAAAACCCAGCAAAAACTTCATCAATAATAGATTGCCAATACAATGCCAAGACTAAAGACCAAACCACCAAGAATAACAAAGACTGAGCATGCACCTCTCTTCTCCTTATTCTAACTGCAACTTCCTTCAAAACTTGTGCACTAGATGAGTGACTGAATGAGTGAATGAATTAGGCACCATCCTCACTTATGTATACTAGCTGAGGGGGTGCTAGGGTTATGTATTTTCACTAAGCAGGGCCGACTTCTTCCAATAGTGGTTAAAACAACTTTAATAAACCCTGGGGGATGACTTCTTAAATACCACCATATGAATATGGTTTGATCAATCCACAAGAGGGGATTTGGTCTTATACAAGACCCGACATGATCAATCCATAAAAGGGGATTTGATATATATAATAATAACTCAATTATAGTTAGAATATTCTTCGCAATTACAATATTTCAACACTCCCCCTTAACATGAAAGGTATTCTACTGACATAACCCAATACAACATCATCAGGAGAGAGAGAGAGATGGAAGCAACATCATCAACATATGGAACATTGACTGGCATATATACAAATCATCGGAAGTTTTTCTCATCATCAATAACATCATTGTTCACAACATGGAGCTAGAGTAGTATCATCATCATCGTTCACAACATGGAGCTGGAATAACATCATCATTCACAACATGGAGTTGGAATAGCATCGTCATCATCATCGTTAGCATGAAGTTGAAATAGCATCATCATCATCATCATCATCAACATGAAGTTGAAATAGCATCATCAGCATGAAGCTAAAACATCAATATCACTAACACGAGGTTGGTACATCATCATCAACGGCATGAGGCCGGTACAACATCATCAACAACTTGAGGTTGAATCAATCAACATCATCAGCACGAGGCTGAAACAACAATAACATCAACACAAGGATGAGATAACAACATCATCAACACGAGGTTGATACAACAACATCATCAGCACGAGGCTGAGACAACAACATCATCAACACGAGGTTGAAACAACAACATCATCAACATGAGGCTGAGATAACAACATCATCAACAGAAGGTTGAGACAACAACATCATCAACATGAGACTGAGATATCAACATCATCATAGGGAACAGAATGAGGCAGGTGCAACAACAACATTTTGTGGTACTCTCACAGACCGTCCTTACCGGACCTTCGGGATCTTCCCAAAAATCATAAGATTCCCTAGGATATAAAATCCTAACGAAGCTACCACGTGGTACTTTGACAGACCATCCTTATCGTACCTTCGAGATCTGTCCAGGAATCAAAATATTCCCTAGGATATAAAATCCTAACAGAGCTACCATTATTGACCACAACTGGAATATACATGCACAAGTACTCTGACAGACGATCCTTACCAGACCTTCGATATCTATCTAGGTATGATCAGTCCCCTAGGATATAAAATCCTAACTGAGCTACCCGTTGTTGGTCAGGATACCATAGTATCATCAGCATCACTCCCCCTTTCGAGGGAGGTCCTTTCGGACTATACCAAGCTTGTATCGAAAATATTCAAACTTTACATGAGACAGAGGCTTCATCAACACAAATGCAACCTACTCATATGTGCCAACATATTGAAGCTTTACAACTCCTCTCTACACCATGTCACGAATGTAGTGATACCAGATTTCTATGTGCTTTGACTTAACATGGAACACTGGGTTCTCTGTCATCTTTATGAAACTCTGGTTATCACATAGAATCATGGTGGCTTTCATCTCCATATCGAATAGACCTATCAACAACTTCTGAATCCATATGGCTTCACAACTAGTGGAACATGCAACAATGTATTCTGTTTATGTCGTGCTGAGAGAAATACTGGATTGTTTCTTTCTCTGCCATGAAGTCATGGTTAACCCCAAACTGGAACAACATCCTTAAGTGCTCTTTCTATTAGAAACACTTACATCCCAATCTGAATCAGTATAACCATACAGTTTGAAGTCATGATCTCTAGTATAACAGAGACCATAATCCAACGTACCCTTAAGGTATCTCATCACATGCTTTGCAACTACAAGGTGAACACGTATGGGATGTACTAGATACTGACTCGAGGTGTTCACAACAAAGCATATATCTTTCCTGGTATTCATCATATACATCAACGAACCAATAATCTATCTATACAGTGTAGTATCAACCAATTCTAACGGACGAAGTATCAATCAAGAGCTTCAACTTTGTTTCCATGGGTGTGTTCATAGATTTACATTCCAACATGTCAAATCTCTTTAGTATTTCACATTGCATACTTCCCTTGGTTAAGGAAGATCTTCTCTGGGCTCTATCAAACTTCAAGACCTAAGAAATAATGCATCAGGCCTAGGTCTTTCATCTCAAATTATGCAGTGAGCTTCTTCTTACAATTTGTGATGAGCTTTTCTTCTCTTGTTAAGAATAATTCATCCACATACAGTAGAAATATAATTGGCTTATCATTCATAACCTTGAATTAAAGGTTAGAATCAAATTTACTCTTGGTAAATCCCAAGCTCGTCAGGAAACTATCAATTCTTCCATAACAAGCTCTAAAAGATTGCTTCAACCCGTACAGGGATTTCTTCAACTTGCAGACATGAGTCTTTCTATATTGTATTTTGAAACCAAATTTTCACATCACATTGTACCAAACTGATACACTTACTAAATTGTAACTCAATCTTCACAATCATGTGCTAGCTCTATGTGATTTCTACAAAGCACTATCTGTCTGAGAGTATGTTCTTTACTATCCCTGCAATTGTTCCTTCTGAAACTGGGACTATGCACTTGCAGCTGCTATTTCTGAAGCTGAGAATGGCTTGTTCTATTCTCACTGTAGTTGTTGAAATCTGAGAGTAGCTCCTCTATTTTATCATGGCAACAACTTCATCTGAGAGTGGCTTAATAACTTATACTGAGGGTAGCTTATCTTCTTTCATGGAGGTAACCTGATCTCAAATACATGGATGACTCCCCTTAAATCTCATACTATATCAAAATCATGGTTGTTCTGGTTGTCTTCATGAATACTGGAACTATTTCTTCAATTATTGGAGTAAGTGTCTTGTCATAGTCTTCTCCCTCTTGTTGGGAGAATCCTCTGGACACAAATCAGGCTTGTACATATTTATACGGTTATCTGCAACATGCTTGATCTGTTAGATCAATCTTGGAAGTCATCACTAACTTCCCTTCTAGTCTCAAGGAAAAATCCATATCCCGGTCCTTCTGATTGGCTTTCTTCTCTATCAATGAAACAAGGGAATCTTCTCAGGAGATTTCATGTCTCGTAGAGGTCTTTGAAGCTACGATCTATTCATCTCAACTCATGGCATCTGTCTGCCAATACTGGAGGATGTTTCTTTTTCCTGTCTAATCCTTTTTAAGATCAGGCTTACTCTAATTCTTGATTTCTTCTGAATCTGCAAAAACTTCATAGTCTCCGCATGATATACTTGGTGTTGAATACCAAGTCTTAATATGAACAGTTGAGTCAGACTTCAAACAAATTTTTCTTCCTGTCAAGGTGGCTTCATTATTCATTGACCAAGTCTACTGTGATTTCTATTCAAATGTTCGGTAATATTTGGATCCTTTTGCTCATTACAATCAATCTCCATATGAGATACTCTGTATCTCAAAAATAGCTTCTTCTTCCTCTTATTTGGTACATGAATGTATACGGTCATGTACATAGTCTGCTTCATGTATCATCTAATATTTTTCCTCCTGCAACCGTCACTATAACTTCCTCAGGGTTCTCACCTGTGACCTACCCGGAACCATTATTCATTGACCAAGTCTACTGTGATTTCTATTCAAATGTTCGGTAATATTTGGATCCTTTTGCTCATTACAATCAATCTCCATATGAGATACTCTGTATCTCAAAAATAGCTTCTTCTTCCTCTTATTTGGTACATGAATGTATACGGTCATGTACATAGTCTGCTTCATG